>MU397259.1:0-139125 GCA_022578865.1 Xylaria sp. FL0043
AAATTAAATTATAATTAAAAACTAAATTTAATTAATATAATAAAATTAATATAAAATAAAAATAAATATATTTATAAGTTTATAAATATTATACCTGCTTATATAAACAAAATAAAATAATAACTTAAAATTAAAAAAATTATATTTAAAAATTATAAAAAAAGCTTTAATAAAATTAAAAATTTTTTCTGCGTAATTAAAATATATATAATATATTTACGTACTATAAACAAATAATAAATTAGCCTGTTAATTATAATATTTATTTTTTATTTTATTTAAAATTTTTTATTATTTTTTTTTACGAAATAATATAATAAAAATATAATTATTAATAAAAACATTTATAAATAAAATATAATTAATAATATTATTAAATAAAATAATATATTTATTTTAAATATTAATAATAAAAATAATAAAAATAATAAAAATAATAAAAATAATATATATAGTAAAAAAATTAACGCTAAAAAAATTATTATTAATAATATTTAAGTTTAATTTATTATTATTATTATTTAAATTAATAAAAAAAATAATAAGCTTAAAAATAAATATTTATAATTTTATAATTAAATTATACTTAAAATTATTTTAATTTTTATTTAAATTAAAAAAAATAATATTATAAATATAAATATTTTAATGTTATAAAATAAATATTTTAAAAATATTATTTTATTAAGCGTTATTATATTTATTATAAGTTATAACAGCTAGGCAGGCCTTTTTAGCTAAAGTTTTTTTAGCCGGCGTTTTTTTAGCTAAAATTAATTTTTTATTAAAAGCTATAAAAAATAAAATAAATTAAATAAAAATAAATAACAAAAAATAAATAAATTAAAAAAATAATAATAAAAAATATAAAAGCTAAAAACTAAAAATTTAACGGCAGCTAAAAAAAAAAAAAAAAAAAAAATTAAAATTTAATTTAAGTAAAAACTTAACACTTTATTATAATAAATATAAATAATAAAATTTTATTATAAAAATAATATAAAAATAAAGCGATAAATTATATTAATATAAAAGTATTAAAATATTTAATATATTATATAATATTTTATTATATAATTATTATTATTTATTAATATATAATTAATTTTATATAATAAATAAACTAAAGCTAGCTTATATAAAAAAAAAAATAATTATTATATATTAATTATAAAAAATATATTTTATATAATTATAATAATATAATTAAAATATATAAAATAAATATATATATATATTTTTTTTAAAAATAATTTAACTTAGATTTTTTTTTTTTTTAAACTTTAGTTTTATAATATACCGATTATTATTTAAAACTATTATATTTAACCTAAAGAACTTTTTAATTATTTTAATAATAATATTACGCGCGTAGTTTTCTAGAATTATCTCGTAAGCCGCAACAATAAATTTTAAAAACTATTTTATTAATATAAAATAAAGCTTGCCGAAAAAAAAACTATTTATAATTATATCGACTATTTTAATTAAATAAACTTAGTTATAAATATAGCTAATAATATTTTAAAAGCGAAAGCTTATTTTTTTAATTTTAGCTTTTTAATTATCGGCAAATATTAAATTATATATTTTATTTAACGCTATAGCTATAAAAAATAATTATAAAAAAAACTTAATTAAAATTATATTATTTTTAAAAACTTTAAAATTATTATTAAATATTATATAAAATTAAATAATATTATAATATAAAAAAAAATTATTTTTAAAAATATATAAAATATAAATAAAACCGGTTTTTAAATTAATATAATAAATAACATAGTTTATATGCGAGCGGATTATTTATGCGAGCGGATCACTTTTTATTATATTTTTATATTTAATTATTAATAATTTTACGAATATAATTAATATAATTAAAAATTAATCGGATTTTATTTCGTTATTTATTTTTATATTTTTTTTATAAGTTTTTAAATTATAACCGGTATTATTATATCGTTTATATCGTCGCGGGTATAATATACTTGGCTTACTATTACCACGATTTTTCAACGTTTGCGACCGTACTTTATTTTGCGCGTTCTTTTAAGCAATTAAATTAAGTATATTTTCTATAGTAAAACTTTTTTTATTTTGTAAGCGCTTTTTTTTTTTTTTCTAGCGCTTGCTAAATATTTTATTTATTTTTTAAAAAATTTAATTTTTTTTATTTATTAGAGTTAGTTAATATGCTAATATTTAATTTATTTTTATTAACTAGTTAATAGCTTTTAAAATAAATGCTAAAAAGTTTTTTTAATATTAAAAGATTTAATTTTTAATAAAAGTTAATTAAGCAAACGTTTTTCTCGCGGTTTTTAATATTTAAAAGACTTAAAGTTTAAAAAAGTTAAAAATATTTAAAATTAGCGTTAATAACTATAATTATATATTTAACTTTAAAATTATAGCTTGCAGATTATAAAATATTAATTTTAACCTTTAAAAACCTTTTAAAATATTTAATTTTATAAAAATTATTAAATATGCTTTTTTAAACGTTATAAAAAACTTAGGCTTAATAATATAATTAATATATAACTTAATAAATTTTAATATTTAATAACTATATACTCGCTTTAATAAATTATAAAGCTTAACGTTAAATAATTAAATTAAATATAATAAATATAAAAGCAAAAAAATTATTATAATATTTTTAAGCTTATAATAATTTTTAAACTTAGCTAATATATAATTTTCGTGTTAGTTTAATATTAATATATAATATACGTTAATATATAATAGTTTAATATATTTATTAAAATATTTTATTTATTTTAAGCTTATATTATTAATTATTTATTTATTATAACTAATATTAAATATTTAATCGTTTAAAAAGCTAATATTTTAATATTAATATTTAAAATAATAAACTTTTTAAAAAATAATAAATAGCGAAATATATAAACCGCGCGCATTAATAAAATAAATTGCTATTAATTATTTTTTATTATTAAGCTATATTAATTTATATTTTTTATATCGATTAGCGCGTATAATAACTATATATAAATAGATTTAGCTTATTATAAAATTAATCTCGTTAAAGTTTTAAATATTATTATTTTAAATATTATATTATAATTTTATACGCAAATAACGCTTAAACTACGCGCTAATAATCTTTAAATCTTTATATAATATTTTTTAATAATCGTAAAAGCGCGTATACTATAATTTAAGCTTTAAATAATAATTAATAAAGCTATAAGCTTAATACTTGCTAACTAAGCTTGCGCTACGCGAGTCGCAGAAAAAATTAGCTATATTTTTAATATTAGCGTAAGCCGGCAAAAATCTTCGGTTATTTAAATCGAAAATATACTTAAAAAATATATTTTTTTTAATTAAATTAAAATTATATATATTAGCGCGGGTATTATGTTTAATAGTACATTTATTTATTCTGCTACGTAATATTATAAAAAAAACTTAATATATTTTAAAAGCGCGTTAAATATTAATTTTTTAAAACAATTAAATAGCTTAAAAAGCTAATTAAATATTAGCTTTACTAGTTTTTAAAAATATTGTTATATTAAAAAGTTATTACGCGATAAAATAAAAAAAACGCGTTTTAGTAAAAAGTGATCCGCTCGCACAAATAATCCGCTCGCATATAAACTACGTTAACGCTTTAATTATTATTAAACGTAAATATATTTATTATTTTATTTTATTAAAAAATAAAAAAAATATTATATTTATTAAATTTATTAATATTATAAATTATATAATACCTAGTTTTTTTATATTAGCTAGCTAATAATATATAATTTATTAATATAATATTTTTAAAATATTAAATAATATAATTATTATTATAACTTTAATAAGCTATTTAAATAATAAATTAAGCTTTAAATAATTATAATATTTTAAAAAATATATTATTTTAATAATTATTAATATTAAAAGGTTTTTTATTATTAATAGCTATAACTTTTATTATATATAAAAGTTTATTAAATTTTATTAAAAATATTAAATAATTTTATTTAATATATTATTATATTTAATATATTTTTTTTAGCTTTTAAATATAACCGTTTTTTAGCTGTTAAAATATTATTATATTAAAGCTATTAAAATATTAATTTAAAATAAAATAATTAATATTATTAAATTAAAGTTTTTTAGCTATATTTAATAAATATAAAATTAAACTTTTAAACTAATAATTATTAAAGTTATATTTAAAAAAATTAATATTTATTTTTTTTAATTTTTAAATAATATTAAAATAAGTTTAAAAAAAAGCTTTTTATTATATTATATTTTTTTTATTAATATTATTAAAATTAATAAATTTATTATTTAGTTTGCTTATATAAACCTTTATAATATTTTAATATATTAATAAAACTATTAATTATATTATTAAAATTATTAATATTAACGCTAATTTAAATTTTAATTTTACTGCTATAATTTTATAGTTTATTAAAAAATTTATTTTTAACGTTATTAAATTATTTTAAACTAAATATAATCTTTTATATATTTAATTAACTAAAAAAATTAATAAAGCTTATTAAATTATTAAAAATATATTATTAAAATTAAAAGAAATATTAATTATTATAAATAGCCGGTAAATAATTTGTTAAAACGCCGAAAATAAAAAAACAAAAGCTTGGAAAATTATAAAAACTATAAAAAAACGCTTTAAAAAAACTATTTAATATACTTTTAAACAAGCAGCAAAAATAACCTGTTAATAATAAATAAAAAAAAAACTAGGCCTTATAATTATTTTTAATAAAAAAAACTATTTCAGGCTGTTAAAGCGATTTTAGTAGCAAAAAGTCAAAAAAATAATTATTTTAATAATATAGCTAATTTATTGGTTAGCACTAACTTTAGTTGGTGAGCCTTAGCAAAACCAACTAAAGGTGGGGCGTGGCACGATTAATTCGGTCGGAGTGATCCACCGTTCGGTAGTTGGTTACCCACCTAAATAAGTACCTAGAGGGAGCTAAGATGGCACCAAGATCAGGTAGGCGCATATTGCCACTCTATACCGCCTAAATTTTCTTGGACTCAACTCAAGTTGTTCATACCACTCACTCGCAACTTGTAGCGTGTATACCGGGCGCATCCCACGATCGAGTAGCCGGGCGTTTATTTGCTTTACCGGGACGGATCGAAGACAATGAGTATTTTATTTTGGAATTAATTTCAATCTGAGAGATGGCATCCGAGACAAAGACAACGAAGAGTGACCCCCGAGCCTGGACCTCACTCGGCTTCCCAGATTGGTCTCTTGATGCCGTCTCGGCAATGGGATTTGCCCGGGCCACTCCGGTTCAAGCCAGTATGCCGCCCACTCTCAATTTTGCTCGAGCCAGAATACTCATACTTATCATGATCATAGGTGTTTGGCCGTTAATGGGTACGGGCAACAAGGATGTGGTTCGTGGCCCTTTGATCCTGCTGTTGGATTGCATCGGATGCACTCACGTTCATGGGACATCAGGCACTGACGATGTCAGGTCGTCGAGGCGGTGACCGGCAGTGGCAAGACACTCGCATTTCTGATTCCTCTAGTGCATCGCATACTGCGCCTTGAGGAGCCAACGAAGAAGCACCACGTAGCAGCTATAGTGATAGCACCTACCCGTGAGCTCGCGATTCAGATTCATAAGACTCTCACCGACCTGGTTGCATTTCATCCCGCTTCTGCTGGAGTAGCTCCTTATCTTTCATCCGACGAAGAAAAAAGACCTAGTACGTTATTTTGTCGATTATTTCTCCCTGGCTCTATACTCTCGCGTATCATCTGCATCTGGATGTGCTCAACATTTCCCGAGAGCAATTCAAAATTTAAAGTCAAGCTGTGATTTCTGATCACCATATCTTACAGGCACCAGCTCGCCAGCAATAGTTCCACAATTACTTTCGGGCGGTAGGGGTAGCAGCATATCACCGGCCCAGGATCTGAGTTTCTTCTTGAGGCATTCACCTAACGTTATCATTTCAACACCCGGGCGACTGAACGACTTTCTCTCATCGCCTCATGTCCATTGTCCCCAGTCAAGTTTCGAAATGCTCGTCTTAGATGAAGCCGGGTATGTATGCACCGCTGTAGTATTTTTCTCAGATGACGTATCGAGTCCCCGTGCTAACATCTATAGTGCGTTGGATTTACTATTTCAACTCCAAGGACTAAGCCCACGCCTTCGAACATTTCATAGGTGCGCTTGTAGTTAGTGTATCTTGCTGATTTGTAGCAGATCGCTTGCTAGATTTAGGGTTCAAGGCCGATCTTCAGGGTATTCTCTCACGGTTACCGAAACAGAGAAGAACTGGTCTCTTTTCTGCAAGCGTCGGAGAGGCCGTCTCTGAGATCATTCGCGTCGGCCTAAGGAATCCTGTCAAAATTTCGGTCAGAGTGAAAACAAAATCAGGAGATGTCATCGAAGAACGGAAAACGCCTGCAAGCCTCCAAATGACTTACCTTATTACTCAATCCCAGCAAAAGCTGCCATCAGTCGTTCGGCTGCTCCAAAATCTGGAACCCAGGCCGCTAAGAAGTATTATCTTCTTATCAACGTGCGCAGCAGTGGATTATTTCTCTCATTTACTCCCAGCACTATTGCCAGAAGGCTTTCAGCTTAATATATTGCATGGGAAGCAGGACGCAAAAGTTAGGCAAAAGGGGGTTTCGAAGTTTTTAAATGCTACGGAGCCATCTATACTTCTGACTACGGATGTAGCAGCAAGAGGTCAGAAAAGTCTTCGCTCTCCCTCGCAACTTCTTCGGGGTTACCCGTGCCTTCGGGGGTTGCTCCGACTCCTCGGTTTTCATCCTTAAATCTCAATAACTAACTAATGACGCTTGTAGGACTCGACTTTCCTGCTGTGGACTTTGTGTTACAGATTGATCCCCCCACAGGTTAGTCCCTGGACCTTTTCATCGCCCTTGGTATCCTTCAGGGTAGAGGCGCTTATTCAGCCGTTCTGCCACCCTATTCTGTACTCCCGGGATATCCTGATAGTTTCACCCAACAACAACAACTAACGAGTTATTTGTCAACAGACCCTAAAACCTTCTTACATAGATGTGGACGAGCAGGGCGGGCAGGCAGAAAAGGACTTTCAGTCGGTCAGTATATTATCGCGTTTCTCCTCCCCTCTTTTTTTCTCAATTTAGTATCATACATGCATGTTCTGTTAGGCCGTCTTGCTCTAATCCTAGCATTCTTGGCGGAAACATCGATGGGTAACATCATTAACGGGGTTTTAGTCCTTTTACAACCCAACGAGAGTGATTATATCACATTTCTAGATGTCAGAAAAACACCAATCACTCCATTCTCGCAATTCGATGTATCAATTTCCGACTCTGAAGCAGACGAAACGACTTCACGGATACGGAATATAGTTAAAAAAGATAGGGCACTTTACGACAAGGCACAGAAGGCTTTCGTGAGTTGGGTGAGAAGGTTCGTAGTGCCTTCAATGTCTTTTCTATGGGCCATGATCAACGGCATGGATTTCTCATTGCAGATCACCATCTATGCTGGACATTCCAGTGTGCTCTGGTTCCTACGAATCTTAGACGACAATGCTAACATTCAAATCAGTTATAGCAAACACACAGCTAGCAGGTATTTTCTCTTGCCCCTACCTAACGCCAAATACGAATCGCTTATTCTTGAAATACAGCATCTTTCGCACAGGAGACCTAGACTGGGCTGCTTTAGGTAACGGATGGGGGTAAGTTCATCTCAAGCCACCTTTTTTGCGTGCGATTTGGTGGTTAACATAAATTGAAGATTGCTCCGACTTCCAAAAATGCCCGAAGCTCGTCACTTTGAAGGGGACCGCTCCTTAGGGTGTAATATAGACTGGGATACCTACGCATATCAGAACAAAACCCGAGAAAAGCAACGTTTAGAAGGGTTAAACGCTGAAGCCGCCAAACCGGAAGAGGCGGAAGCGCATCGGGCGAAGCGCAAACGCAATGCTGAGGCCTGGAGTGGTAAGCAAGAGCAAGAAGAGACGAGGATGGCACGTCGCGACAAGAGACAACGGAAGCGAGAGGCCGAGCGTAGGGAGAAAATGACGGATGAGGAGAAAGCCAAGGATATGGATCTCGCACAGCTGCTTGCCGCAGTCCGTAAGGAAAACCAAGCGAAGTATGGCAAGGATACACCAGCAGAGGCTCATGATGGGGGCGACGATTTTGAAGGCTTTGATTAGGCGCCGGAGCATAATATTTAGCAGAATAAGGGAAATGTACCATCGCCAATAGATACCCAGGATGTGTCTGATCCAACGAACTTAGCAAACCATGTCTCTTCTTTCATGTCGAGGCCCACATACGATGCTTGAGTGGATGAGTCGATTCTTCCCGACCGAATATTGAATCTAACTTGGTGGATGCGTTGTTAGTTGGAAAGCTTACAGTGGAGGCACGAAAGGCAGGATTCATACATGTTTATTTCATTATGTTATAGCGTTTGAAGCATACGATACAGCAACGTGAAGCCAATTAGCATTCCATTCACCCCTCCATTCCCGGCTAACGAACGATTTTGGGTATCCATGAAACAGGGTATCCGTGAGGGCGTAAAAAGAACAAACAAGGGTATTTCAATCCGATTGCAGCCACCCCTCTCTCCTTAATTCCAGTCCTAGAAACAATAAAAGTCCACAGATAAACCTTCCATCAATATAATCCGTCTTTTTTTCGTCTTTGATATCGTTTTGGGTAGTCGAGAGAAATGAGGAAAGGCGAATAATATCACAATGGGGCCAAATTAGGGACATATCAAATGTTCTCGATAACTCGGGCATTCATGGCCTGTTGGAAGCCGCCGTCGTTGGAAGCGTCGCCACTGGATTCGGCAAAGTTGCTCTTGTTTGCTTCATCCATGGAAGCATTGAAGGCAGGGGAGCCAGGCATGGTCTGGTTGGTGGCGGGAAGGAAGATGACCTTGGAGTTGGCCGACTTGGCCATGGCCTGCATGGCCTCGAGGTAACGGATCTGCATGGCGGGGGCGGAGCTCAGGATGTCGGCGGCCTGGCGCATGAGCTTGGCGCTCTCGACCTCGGCCTTGGCAGCAATGATCTTGCTCTCACCGATACGCTTGCTTTGGGCGGCCATGGATAGCGAGCCCTGCAACTCCTGGCTGAAGACGATGTCCTTGACGAGCATGCTCTCGACCTGGACACCCCAGCCCACGGCTACGTCTTCGATGATCTCACCGATGCTCTGGGCGATTTCCTCTCGGCGCTCGATGACGTCCTGCAGGACGCGCGCGCCGACAACGTGGCGCAGCGTCGTCTGCGTGCGCTCCACGAGAGCTTGCTTCACGTTCTGGATGCCGAAGGCGACCTTGTGGGGTCTCGTGACGTGGTAGTAGATGACGGAGGTGAGGTCGACGGTAACATTGTCCTTGGTCATGCAGACCTGTCTGGGGACCTCTGTGGAATGCGACTGTCAGCTAAGACTTACAACCACTAAATGGCCGAGTAGCGAGTCAAGGGGAGGAGAGGGCAATTAGGACATACCGACAACCTGAATCTTGACATCGACCTGGATAAGACGTTCGCTGAGGGGGTTGATCTTGACGAGACCGGGATCGACAGCCTTGTAGAACTTGCCGAACTTGGTAACGAGGCCGACGTTGCCCTGGTGGACCTGCTTGTAGGGGTTGGGGCAGCAGACGCAGCAGGGCACGGCGCCGAGCGTGCCGATGCAGGCGCCGAAGGCATTGATCATGGACCCGTACCAGCCGCGGGGGCTCGCGTCGCTGTCGACGATGCTGGCATAGCTCTGCTGCAAGTCCTCCTGGCGCGGAGGCACGACGGCCATGGCGGCCTGTTGGCGGAAGCCGGCGGCGCTCGAGGTGCCGTTGGTCTGGCCCTTGTCTGCGGTCTTTCCTGCGGCGGTCGTCGACATTGTGCTGCTCTCGGTGTGCGAGTCCATGTGGATGAGGTTGGTTAAGCTATTGTGGTCAGTGGCCAGCCTGGCGTGATGAATCGATCGATCGATCGAGTGAGTGATGGGGTTTGTTGACTAAGAGAGAGATGTTGCAGAAGATGAATAAAGAGAGATGCAGTTGTGTGGTTGTAGAGATATATCTCTACACCACGCAATAGTCTAACAGTCACGATCGGGATGATGGGAATAACAAAGATGAGGGGGAGGGGGGCGAAGGGATTCGTTTTCTATTTGTATTTGAGTTTCGAAATGCAGTCCGGCATGCTGGATGCTGCTCTACCGAAGCTCTAGCTGCTACAGCTCGTCGCATACTCAGTACCTCATCCTAGCAACTGCAGTACGAGCAGTGTACGAGGAGGTAGGTAGGTACCCGGCCATACTACGATGTATTACAGCTTCAAGGTGCAGAGCGTCGTACCAGTAATGTACCCACTGCACCAATCCGCTGGTGTGATGTAACGGAAAGTAGCACAGCCGCTGCGGGATCCATGACAATACCCCAGAGTGGAACCACCGTAACCTGAGGAATCGGTGCTAGCTTCGCCCGCCGAGCCAATGGCGCTGCGACACCCGTGCGCTATACCTTACCTGGACAGAGCGTAGACAACCACATCCACACGCTAGCGAGGTCTGTGCAGGGCTTTCTTTGAGGGGATTTAGCCAAAGACCCTGCTGTCGATTCCTCCGATTTTCTGCGGAAGTAAGTCCACTCTTGCTCAACAGAATATACATAGAGACTACCCCTGATACTTTGAACACGAAATACGGCGCGGACAGCTGATCATCACCTGCTAGGCTAACTGTCAGGCAACTAGGCCTACCAGCAGAGCCAGCTTATCTCACTTGCGATGCGCTTTAGATCTCCATACTTGTCATGTTCAGGTGCAAGGCCAGATGGCTGTTGGTATCTCAACCAAGCGGGATCAGACTAAGTTGACAGCCATCTGCTTGTCCAGTGCAAAGCTACGCTGCTAGTATATTGACGACAATTAACCCATTGTTTCTGTACTAATGTGGTGGAAACCCAACACCTGGAGGCACAAGACCCTGATGAAACCCATAAGGAACGGCCGCTAATCCTAACAAGTCGTGCCGCTTTGCCGGCCTTGGCGGTCTATCCGCGCTCTACTAGTAGTACCCTGCCCGGTAACAGAATCAAATATTACCCTCACCGATGAACAATCGTAGCGCATCGATACAAGCGAGACTAGGACACGAAGGAGCGACGCCGTTGCCGACCTGATGACCTTTACACAGCCCCAAAACTTGCACTTGTCAACCACCGCCCGGCCAGAACCCGGCTACTACTCGCTAGAACTAATAAGTGTGGCAACCATAACACTCATCCTAGCTCGGGACCACCTCGCTACAGGCCTACTCACCATATGCGGCATTGCGTCGTAATACCTGCGGCATTGCCTCAATGTCCAATTCGAGATGCTTGACGCGATATTAGAACTCGTTATTCTGTCAGACAGATATCGCCGTTTCCCCAATCCAGCAGTCTATGACGGTACCCTGGCATTGTTCAATGGAGTCGCCTGTGCAACCTGGCTGCGTAGTTTTGAGAACCCTGGCGAGCCCTGGCGATCCACAAACCCCTGTGGAGAAAGTGGCAACTGGACTAGAAGTATTCCAGAACATTGCCAAATTAGGCATCTCACGATCGCTTCCTTGCCCGCCCCAGATTTTCCAGGTTTTCCAGACCAGTAATGTAGTCCAATCTCAGGCGAGACCAGATACGCCGTATTCTAGCCAACGCTTAATGACGATTATACTAAGTCCTGAAATAAAGACGCTATTTAATTACGCGCACCTTCAAATATTTACATTATCACGGATTCGGCGTGGTAAACAGGCACTCCGGGCATACGCCGGAGCAGGTCATCTCTCGTGTCACGCTGCGCTTTTTACTTGCCAGGACGTCGTCCCGCCGGTCCTCTTAGAAGTGACGGCTGACCCGAAATGATGCCCAATTGCTATATGACGGATCTGCCAATACTTCGCCGAGGGGCTGAGAGCGGCATACGATGTTTGTTAGGCCTGGTCTATCAAAGCCCCTGGCATCTGCTCCTCGGTGTCGCTGTACGCCTGGGCTGAATGCCAATTCAAGTTTCTCATTACTCAGGCTTGTGCATGATATATTTATCTTCCTTGCCTAGGTAGACGTACGAGGCTCAAAGCTTGTTCTTTCATTGAGTAGCTACAGCTTATTCTTTCCTCCTGCAGCTAAATTCTCTATGTTGAAAATTTGTTGATACTTGGTAACAGATGACTAATTCTAGGGGGAAAGAATAAATTACGAGAAGAAAATATCAATTTCAGATGAGAGACAATCGTCATGCGCGCTGGGCGTATTCCATTTTGATACCTGTCAGTTACCCTGATGATTATATCTCCTAGCAGAATCCGGCGAGGGGCTGTGTCTCTTAGATAAATTTTTAACATCACAGAGTGGACCGACTAATATAGCACTGCCTCGATTGCAACCATACGGGGATCGCCAGATGTGTTGGCAACTTCCGTACAAAAGCGGCCTTCCGGTTCGCGTATTTCTGCTCTTGATATGGAAGCCCGTGGTCGAAACAGCGTGAATATACAACCTTTAGTCTTACAGTCGTGAGTGACCCGTGGCGTGTAGTCGCAACTTGCAGGTCAAGGAGAAATGTCTAGCTGAGTTTATTCTCAGATTCCTCCATGCTTTTGTCGATGTATTGTCGATAATGTGCAGTAGAGCATCATTAACAGTGATCATATAAGAGGGTGCCACTGTACGCCTTCACTAATCACCCCTAGTCACCTACAAAACCGACACAGATCAATACCGAAAATCTGATGGGAAGGTCAGTAGATCCCTAAATATGCCTGGGCAGTGCCCAGGAAACGCGGGGAGTAGAAGGTCAGGGTTCATTCAAAATGCTTTTGGGAAACCATCGCAATTCCCTACGAGACGCAGTAGTGATGTGGATACAGCTACCCTGAAGGGCTCGCCGTAAAACGTTAGACTAAGCTCATGGCGGTTGTATCCAGAGCAACCAGGGATTCATTTTGCTGTTTAAGCTTCCGGAGTATGTACAATATGGAAGTGAGCCCCATGGCCCAAGTCTTCAGGAGACAGGCACAAACTACATTTCTTGTGGCATTCAAACCAGTACTCCACTTACTTTGTGATAAACAACTTGAGGATCAAGGTAGACGCATCCAGTTAAAATCATAGAGCTCAACGTGGTACTGTCCTGCCCGCCTCTTTTCGTCCACAATATTGCGCTAGGACTGAAAGGAAGATGGCAAGTTGGCCTGATCAGGCTATACTAGCTGCTCTGTCTTTTATGTATATATGCTTAGTTTCCATGTATCAGTTCTATCTTGCATATACTTATGTATTCCAAGGAGGTGTAGTAGACTTTGTCAACTGCTGCATCGTAGTGTCTTCGACTCCTTTCGCAATATCTGATGCCCGTTATATTTCTGAAATACTACTCAGCCACCAAGTGACCCCTTTTTACCTAGTATCGAGGCTCTGGAGCTATATAGCGAGCCCTCCAGACCTCCACCACAAGATAGTATAGCAGAAACGATCCAAGGTCTATTTACGAGTCAACTACCATAAGAATTGCTCCGGAGTAAGCCCGCATAAGCTTCGCTTCTAATAGACCAGACAGGCTATGTGAATATAGTGCCGGTGTTTGTTAAGTGTTTTTTAAGTTGGGGTATAGTTTACTAACTTCTTGATCTCAGTATAATGAGCTGTCTATAATTACTGATACTTACTAGGCTTTTCCACAAGATTGACATCCCTCAGTTCTGAAGCATCAGTGGTTTAGTGGTAAAATCCATCGTTGCCATCGATGGGCCCCGTGTTCGATTCACGGCTGATGCAATTTTTGCCCCAAGCAAGTCTACTTTTTGTTGTGTTTCTTTGAAATCGCTTATTTTCTTTCTCTATATTTGGGGTTATATCATTTCCTATGCTACTCAAATGTCCTCCTAAGTTTCTAAAATCACTTGATGCTTCTTTCTATAACCATGCACACAGAAATTAATGAGGGCTTCCCTTCAACTGAAATGGTTCACGGCTGGGTGATATATCGTGTTGCGAGGTTTTAAAAACTAGTAAATCATAAAGACTTCGTATCCGTCATTAGGTGCTGTTTCTTGGAGCGCTTGATGAACTCTATTTCGAGTTTGAAAGCGAATCACAAGAATGGCGAAGACCTCAAAATTTATTAGATATCCTATTCAATCTCGTCGCTTCACTAATACTAGGGAGAGAGACAACTAAAAATGTCAGCTAAAAACGCCAACCTTAGAAGAGCGGGTAATGCAATTCGATAAGTAGCTATTCCCACTCCCATAAGTTACCTAGGCACTTATGTTGTAAATGTGTCGATAGCTCTGCGAGTGTTCTTTTACATATGAAAATTTCATATCTCATACTGAAGAATTGAGAATCGCCGCCCCTTTCAACTCTGCTTCCCCGCGTTGGACAGTTGCAAATCTTGCCCCTTTCCGGTTCTTTATGCTAAGGTGTATGCTCGTTAACTACGAGGGGGCATAATGGAGATATTAATGCCACCAATAGGATGGAGAGGTATCCGCTTCACTATGTCGTCTTTGAAGCTTCTGTGCTGCGCGAACTGAAATGCTCGCTTTGCTTCGCTTCACTCAATCAACGGGCTGTGACATAGCGCATAGCGCTTGACGTTAAATCAGCGGTCATGAAGCTACCCTAACAGTTTACACGATCTGTGGCATTGTCATACTTCGATTCCAATACCTGAATCATTACCATGCGACTCGGAAATAAGTATTTGATAACCTTCCTCTTCGCATTTTCTCGCTATGTAGAGGGTGCTTCTGAAGCTTCTTACCTTCTGTGGTATTCCGAGCCAGGCCAAACCGATTTTCTAGACGCCTTACCTATCGGAAATGGCTTCCTCGGTGCGATGGTTCATGGCTATACTGATAGAGAACTTATAGGTCTCAACGAGGAATCAATATGGAGCGGTGGACCGATGGACAAGATACCGCCGAATGCTAAAATGTCGTTACGAGGTCTTCGGCAGCAGATTCTAAACGGCCAGCTCACTGAGGCTGGTGATAATTGGATGACTAACTTCAAGCCTGCGTATGATGATATGCGTCGATATCAGCCTGCTGGCGAACTACGAATAGAATTCGCTCATCCATTCACTGCCGTCGTCGATTACAAGCGTTCGTTGGATTTACGGAATGCTGTTTCGTCGCTCAGCTATACTCTGAACGGTGCCACGTATCTACGTGAGGCTTTTGGCAACTTCCCTCATAGCGTGTTGGCTTTCAAACTTACCAGTTCTGACCCGGGCGCGTTGAGTTTTAACATAAGCCTAACTCGCGACCGGAACGTCACACGACTGAGTGCGGATGCAGACACGGCTGCGCTGCTATTAGCGGGGTCTGGCGAGGAAGATGACACGTACAGATTCGTTTCCAAGGCTCAAGTTGTGCTCACCGACGGTAAGAGTTGTATTTTTCGCGTTAGTACACAATTCCACTGAATAAAGGCTTCATAGGGATTGGCGAGATTAGCAGCAACGGCACAGCTTTAGCTGTTCAAGGGGCTACCGAAGCTTGGCTGTTATATACGGTTGAGACGGCATTTAGATATGTCGATCCTAGTATGGAACAGCTACATGCTGCTGTTGACGGGCGAATTAACGAGTCTCTTAAGATTGGCTACGATGCACTCCGATCTGAAGCAATACAAGATTATCAAGTGTATTTCAATCGAACAATTCTAGACCTTGGTAATTCTGGGGACGTTGGAAAACAGAACACTACGAAACGACTGGTAGACTGGAAGAGCAGCACCACCACTAACATTCAGGATCCTGAGCTCATGGCACTGCAGTTTAACTACGGAAAGTACCTGCTTATTCAGTCATCGCGTCCGGGCACACTACCCGCAAATCTCCAAGGGATCTGGAACCGCGATTTTGCGCCACCGTGGGATAGCAAGTTCACGCTTAATATCAATCTAGAGATGAACTACTGGCTTGCGCAGCCGCTAGATCTTCGCGAGATAGCGGAACCTGTGGTCGACTTACTTGATCGTCTCGCTGTCACTGGTGCTGAGGTTGCCAGTGGGATGTACGGGGCTCAGGGGTGGTGCTGCCATCACAATACTGACATAACCGGGGATTGCACCCCGTATCATCACCTGACTATCGCAGCCCCTTACCCTCTCGGAGGTGCGTGGCTGTCTTTCGAGGCAATTGAGCATTTCCGCTTTACGGGGGATAAGACATTTGCGCGTGAACGAACCTTGCCGATCCTTCACGGTGTCATGGACTTTATATACAGCTGGGCAACCGAGCGTGATGGTTACTGGATAACCAACCCAAGCTGCTCACCTGAGAACTCATACATTATACCCGATAATATGAGCGTAGCTGGGGATACCACCGGTATCGATGCAGGCGCTATGAACGATCGTGCGATAATGCGGGAGATCATGACGGGGTTCCTAGAGATTTCAGCAGCTCTCAATCTTACAGATGGCGTGAAACGCGCATCTGAGTTTCGCAAAAAGATATGGGGGCCCGTCACTGGTTCGTACGGTCAGCTCCTGGAATATTCGCGTGAATTCGAAGAAAATGATCCCGGCCATCGACACTTCTCTCCCCTCGTAGGCGTGCAGCCCGGTTCTTGGATTTCACCACTCACGACGCCGGAGTATTCTGATGCAGCCTACACGCTTCTACGACACAGAATGGATAACGGAGGCGGCGGGAATAGCTGGTCGGTGACATGGGCCAGCGTGCTGCATTCGCGACTCTTTGACGCTCCGCATGCCCTGGAGTACTCAATGCAGCTGCTCTCACAATGGGTGCATAATAACTTGTTCAGCCGGAATGGGGGATACTTCCAGATCGACGGAAACTCAGGGTTCGCAGCTAGTATCATCGAGATGTTTCTACAGAGCCATGCTGGCGTTGTGCACCTCGGGCCGGCGATACCACCCTCTGGCATGGGACTCTCGAGCGGCAGTCTCACGGGCTGGGTGGCGCGGGGTGGATTTAAAGTAGACATGGTATGGGAAGATGGAGCTGTTACGGAGGCAAGGATCAGGTCACTTCTCGGGAATCCCCTGAGGCTAAGAGTTGGCGATGGTGTAGAATATAAGGTGGATGGTATTGCAGTACAACCAGATAGTGTTATTTCCACCGTCGCTAATTACACGCTTCATATCTCCGTCCAATAAAGTCAATATTTCAAGTCCCCAATTCAATCGCTAGACTGCTTTAGCTATTTCAAAACCATACTGATTATCCTACCACTTGGAAAATACCAAGGTTAAACTTTCGCTGAGTGATAAGAATCAACGCAGCTATTACCCTTCGCGGTTTATGTCAGGCGCTCCTGCGAGGCGGACCAGTGATTCCGTCTCAAAATTGGTCTTAAGCCATCGGTTATAATAGTTATTATTGGCCATTTTTATCAAGCTGCGAGCCAGAACATTGATGGGTATGGTGCGAAACACTCTCGATAGTAAGGACGCGAAGAAACGGTGGCATCTCAGCGTAACTTTGTGAGGTCGAGCGACTCGGAGCTCGAGTCTCGTTGAATAATGCAATCGGATTCTCCGCAAGCCCTCTTCGGCGTTAGACTGGATAGAAGTATGGTTAGCTCTTGGTCATGGGCTTGTTAACCGGTCAAACGAGAGAGATTGAATCGATTATCCGTCCCGTCTAGCGTTACTCACATATAACTGGAAATGGTCGTGCTGTCGAATCTGCAGCAACCCGCTGACGAAAACGAACCTGAACATTTTCCCGCGTGGTAGTAGAGGAGAGAGCGTAGTAGCGAAGGCTCTCGCTGCAATGGCTGGGTATTCGACACATGTCCTCTGTGCAACTAGTAGGTCATGAAAATCAGGCGCACGACCTCCAATAGCCCTTCCAGTCCAGTTAGCAGCTGACTATAAAGCCAGTTATGATGAACGCCGGACGATTGACTTACCAGATGCATGCCTCAGCGTCTACCAGCTGATTAAGTACTTCCATCGAATACTCAGCAAAAGAGGTGCGTATGACAGCAACCTTCGCATGGTTTGCAATATCATCCGGTAGCGGCCTGCCACGAGACAGCACACAGATTTGCGTGATCGAATCGTCTTTGATAGCTTCTCGCACTGCCGCGCTGCCGATGAACCCCGACGCACCTGCAACGATGATCTTCATGGTGAATGGCTTGACTATTGAGTAAAAGGTCTTGCTTTTAGGATAGGGTCTAAATGTAGATATATATAGTCTCCGGTGTTCTCTGTATATAGCAGATGATGTTCGATACTGGCCTAATACTTTGGTTTGTTGAAATAGATCAGCCAGGACAAGCATTCTCCCCAACCAAGATGTGTGTTTGGCTTGTTTAAGTTTCTTAAAACCTTAAGGTCACGTCCTGATCCCCCGAGGGAAGAGCAAGTCTCCATTGGTAACTGTAAGCGTCATGTCTGGGATAAGTGTGACCAGAGAATGGGTAGGTTCATTGTTCAATAATTGATGTAATAGCCAGATTGCCTGGTAAGCGGTTACTCTCTCCATTGCAGTTGTATGTATCTGCTAACCTGAGTAAGTACCTATTGCTCCGAAGGAAGCCTCCAACTATGCTGAGATCAGCGTCATGTCTATCTTGTTCTTGTAGACTTGGCCGTCTTTCATCACAAAGTTGACTCGTCTTAGAGCACCTAAGCCCTCAGACAGGTTTCCGTCGAGGGCAACAATATCTGCGGCGTAACCTTCCTCTACTGAACCAAACCTCCTGCCGCAGAGATCGCCCCCGCAGGCCTCCCATCCGTGTAATGTCGCTGCTTGCAGGACATCGACGAGAGGAATACCAGCCTCGACCATGTACTCAAGCTCCCGTATGTTTTCCCCGTGAGGGAAGGCACCCGTGTCACCACCACATGCGAGCTTGATACCCATATCATAAGCCGCCTTGGTGTGAGCAAGAACTTGTTGAAACTGTCTCTGGCCATTTTGCGAACGATTGCCGCGCCGTCGCAGTTCTTCATCGTACACTGAAAGCGTAGGAACAAAAATCGTGTGATGCTCTTTCATGACCTCCAATGCGTCCTCGCTGGGTATGCCGCCATGCTCGATGGTCGTCACCCCGGCCGTCGCAGCCATAATGACTGCCTCCGGGCTCGAGGCATGAGCACTTATTGGAGCTCTGCTGAGTCTCGCCTCCGCCACCATCGCATTCATCTCCTCCTGAGTGAACAGGGGAAAGGAGGGGTTCGCGCCGCCCAGCAAAGCGTCCTCGGAAGGCGGAAATTGGATTGGTCTTGCACCGGGCCAAGCCTGCGCCGGGAAACGTAGTGCGCGCTTCCTGTAATCCGCGTAGAACTTGATGACGTCCGCTCCGGCACCGATGCGCCGACGAACAGCTGCGCGAACTCCGTAGACGCCATCCGCTGGGTCGGAGATTCGGATCACGTCATTACCTACACCAGGTAGACTGTTCTCGTGCCTGATCTCGTACCCCCCACTTGACGCGATGCATTCAGTCGCGACGAACATTCGGGGGCCCGGGATTATACCGCGGTTGATTGTGTCTCTGAAATGCACATCCGCATCGCGTAATCCCTCGGTGCCCAGGTCGCGATATGTCGTGTAGCCGGCCATCAGCGCGCTCTTTGCATGGTTTGTCGCTCGCACGACTCGCTCAACAAGGCTCTCATCGCGCATTTGATATATGGATAGCGTTTCAGAGTACCCGTGCAGGAAGATGTGTGCGTGAGCATCGACCAGGCCTGGGATAACGGTCAAGCCGCGAAGGTCGATGGTCTTCGAGTCAGAGACATTGTGATGGGGCAACGACTGGCTACGCTCATATGTTCTCGTTATAAGTCCCGTGCTCGTGTCCACTTCAATTGAGATGTCGGACACAAATTGTCTTTTTCTAGAGTCAAAAAGAGACGATGTAAGAATGGTCAACAGCGTTCTCGCCATTTTTGAAATTGATTGTTCGTGGTTAAAGAAACGAGAAGTTGAGATGCTCCGCTGGAGAGGGGTAGACCTCCAGGGGGGTTATGGGGATTATAACGTATTCGACTATTGCGACGAAAACGGAAGAAAGCGACTTAACATGCCCAGGTAAACATAATAAAGCAAAAAAAGAAAATAAGTAAATAAACATCGACTTTACCCTGCAGCAGCTGATTTGACTACCTACTTTTTTCTGTCTCAGTTCCGTCGTATTACTTACTTAGTACTTAGCACGTAATGCATGAGACCGCGTGCAGCACAGTGTCCACTGTCATGGTAAAGATCGATACTACCCTCAGACTTACCTTACACTTGCATAGACTTGAGGTGGGTTTGATGATACTACTGCTAGAAGTTCTTCAGCTTGCCTCAACGCAGCTGGAGTTAGATACATCATCTTGAGACATTGTATTCCGCCTAATAAGAAATGATATTCCTCACCGCCAATTACCGCTCAGTTTGTCGCCAGAATACCAGCCACGAACTTCAGCACTTAGCGAAATTTTAAAAGAGATCGACATTAATTCACGTAATGCCGAAAAGAAGTCATCATATGTCTCAGTTGAGTGATTCTTATATTTCGAACATGCTTCTACATCCATCCGAACCGCCTTAGACGAAGTGTACGTTTCCGAAGAACGGCGTCATGTGGAAGTTGGACATGTTGGTAGGGTTCCACGCACCCAGACCTTGAGCGGGAAAGGTGTCGGGTGCTACAACCGTACGGAAGAAATTCATTCGCCATTTAGTGCCCTTGGCCTCCCCATCATCGACATTGAAAAGACCCAGAGGAATGCTGGCATTCGAGACCCAGATACCCGCCTCCTTGTCCAGCGCAGTGTTTGCGATCAGCCCGTCGATAATGGGGGTCATCAGTTTGCCGCCGTCAAAGGGCGCCCCGGCGGCTCGCACTTTGGACGGGTTGTAGATGAAGGCTTGCCAGGTGATGTTGTTCGGGTTCACCTCGAACTCGAGATAGCTCTTAGGGTCGTTGGTGCCGTGGTAGATGAATGCCTCCATTACCTCGTAGTTGAAAATGTCGTCGTTGGTGGTTTGGCTCGCGTTGTAAAAGAAGTTGACCTCCTCGAACGCGGTGAACGTGATCTTGATAGCACTGTCCGTGTAACAAAGATCGACTTGTGTGAGGGGAAACTTGTCCTCCCCGTTCGGGACAGACCTATCGTATTGCACGGTGCCTACGCCATGCTTGCAGGAGGGAACATTGAGAGACGGCAGTGAGGAGTTGATGCAGTTGACGCCACTGGCGGAAGCGCCCGCGAGCAGAAGGAAGCTGGCCCAACGATTCATTATGGGGGATCTGCTGTTCTGATCGAATTCGCCGACTCTATTCTACCGCAAGCTGCTGAAGACACTGGGCAAGGACTGTCGTGAAGAATAAACAGGACTGGGAAAATCGCACCTCCACCCGCGTGGGATTTATACGTTAGTATTGTAGCGCTCCCATCACGAAAAAGCAACGAGGTTACACCGTCGACCAGGGTATAGCTCTCCGACGTAGCACCATTAGGCCTAGGTGAATGAATCCTTCACCGGTTTCCTGTTGTCCAAGCCAACCGTTCAGTTTTACCTGCTGTGAACCCTCTCCACTGCCCCAGGATTTCCCCGGGCTGACAGCCTTAATGCACCGAGACCTATCCGCCCTGGGCAGATGACCCCAAGCATGCAGGAACATCATAACAGGATCCGACAGCTCCTCTGGCAGAACGAGGGAGCGATCCAGTAGGATGGGAGCTTACGTTGCTAAATCGCGTGCTACCCTGGTTTATCTTGATAGCGTAGGCTAGGCATCCCGGCTCACGCGCGCGATTGGTCTACGCTGCTTTAGGAACCTTGACAAGGGAGCTGCCGGGGTTAGATTGTAACGTTTGATTGATCTAGTGAAGAGTCGCGCCGATGTGAGCTGCCTACCTACATTTGGAAAGTTGCTCATTGTGAATGCCGACATCGAGGCTGAACCTCGTGAACTACATTTACCACGCATACCTATCTATGTCAAGCGCTCTCTGTAGGCCTCCCGGATATTAAGATAGAAATAGACACAGTTCGGAAGCGCTTTTGGAGTTGCCGAGAGCAGCCAATCTCGACGCTGGTGTATGTTTCCCCAATGCGTCGTGCGAATACAGTGACCAGTGGAATGGCCCCTGTAATGTGTTTGACTGCTTCACTACATCGCTTGTTCATTGGCAGCAGCTTGCCAGACATACAAGCAGGCGGAGAAGCACATTTATCCTTCAGGAGCTCAGGCCGCGAAGTTTAGCGTCCAGTACAGCTCTATCCATTGATCTTACCAATCGCCACCTTTGCGATATAGACCGGTTATGATAGAGAGGTTTAGAATGTCGCGGGATGAAGGTCAAGCCGCAGTTCATAATGACTAGTCGCGCAACAACCACAGTGATAGTTACGATGTATTGCTGGAAAATCCAATAGGTTTCGGCCTTCGAGAAACCAATGAGCCAAGCGCCAAGGTGCGGCTGAATCTGTCAGTCTTTTATGCCCAGGAGATCCGCTATGTCATCTCTTTAAGCTTCAACGAACGGAAAAGAGGGTGTGATGGTGTGACTCCTGGGAACAAGCAGTCGAATTTATTCTAGGAAGCTTTTGAGGCTCGAAAGCTGAGTGATAATCTGTGACGGACAAGATGTCTTACTGGCCACCCACGACTCCGAGCGCTGCCGGGAATACTCCTCCACTCCCGCCGCGAGATAGCGGCAACGAGCTGGTACCGACACCAGATGCGGTGCCTCGGCCTACTCTTCCGCCCCGGCTACCGGCGGCCAGAATTCCACGAAAGGCTGTTCCCAGCTCCGGTGTTCAGGCCCCAAGCTTTGCCGCTCAAAACGGTCCTTCAACAAAGGCCGGACACCATCGGTATCCTTCTACAACCCCTGATATCGCAACAAATCAAGCGTCGGGCTATCCTGACATTTCTCACTTGTTTCCAGATGGGAATATACCTCCCCCGCCTCCTTTGCCTGCTCACTTGATGACTGGCGGCAGCTCTCAGGCGCCCTTGGACACCGGCATAACCAATACAACCCTAATTCCAACTGTTCCCGAGTCACGGGTTTCGAGGCCACTGGGAACACATGCTCAGGCGAATCGGGTGCAATGTGCAGCTCAACATCCATATCCCACGCCGGATGCCTCCACATCGGAAGACTTGCAGCAGCATGCGGCAGACAAGAACAAGAATGATTCTACTGCTCACACGAACAGTGACAGTGGGCGCCACAACCTAGCCAGACAAACTGATATGACACAGCAAGCTAATCACACCACGACTAACAGCGATATCGCGGCGATGAGTCAGTCCTTTCACAGTATGCGACTGGAAAACTCCAACGAGGCAGCACGCCCTTATGCATCGCAACACCCCTCAAAGCCGGCCCCAGGCATCGCAGAAAATGCTTCTTCTCCATCACAGCAGGTACCAGATGCTCCGTTACCGACCGTAGACGCCTCAACCACGCCACCACCCTAACAATCTCAAGGGATTGCCAAGGAGTGTATATCTACTAATGTTACATTCGCCGCTACGTGGTACACGCATCATCGGGCGCCCGACTTTCCGATCTGCATGAACTGTTACGAGAATCAGATCCGCGGCTCCAGATTCGCAGCCGAGTTCCGGGGGACATTTCACGACGATGGTGAGCCCCGCGCATGCGGATTCAATAGCCCCCGTCTGAAAGACAATCTCTGGAAATCCACTCTCTCAAGCGGCTCGCTCGACCGTGTAGTCGAATACTTGGTCCGTCGACCAACTATCCCGGGCTGTGTAGGCCAGGGCGGAGTGAAGGGCAGCGCTGGAATCAAATGGTATCGGGCGAGGAATAATGACATTCCTGCCATGGTGGTTTGCCAGGCTTGCTATGAGGACCTTATCCTCGCGCATCCCGAATTTGGGGTAGATCACTTCGAACCCAGTACCATCCCGCACGCTGCTGACCAAACGTGGTCGTGTGACATGGCTGTGCCGTATATACAGAGTGAGTACAAGGTCAGGGCTTTGACGAATGACTGGCAGTCGTTCGTCCAGGGTGTGTTAGCTCGCATGTCGCTTAAACCGTGCCCGGGAGAGAAAACAGTGTATCCGAGCCAGAAATGGTTCACACCTGTCCGCGGGCCACAGGGTCTGCTCATCTGCGTGGCTTGCTACTGCGACTACGTTCTCCTCACCGGGCTGAGTAGCGAGTGGCAAGATGCAGGCGACGACTTAGTTAGCCGCTTCGGCGTCTCGGTGAGCTGCTTCATCGGGAGGCAATTCAATGTGCGGGCCCTCGCCGCGCGGACGTTAGACACAAATGATTATGACTGGTTTTGGAAAGCGATGGACGTAGTCTGCCGTTCGCCTATGTGCCAAAGCAAGATGCAGAACGCCACATGGTACACACTGAACTCTAACCCGAACGGCTTCGAGATATGCTCGGCTTGCTACGTTTCTATCGTCGTGCCGATGGGCGTCTACCAGCACTTCAAGCTGAAGGAGGATGTTCCTCCCGACAGCAAGATAACTTGCAGCTTTAACCCTGCCATTGCGCGAATCCGCATGTACATGAGCAAGCTCCTTGAGATGGTATATAAACAGGACCCGGTACCCCTCGAGGAGTTCATAAAAGAATATGCGTTCATGCCCGAATGTCGTCGTGACAGACACGTCGAGAATGCTCGCTGGTTCGGCTGGGATGAGTGCACGATCTGTGCCGAGTGTCATCACGAATTCGTTCGCGGCACGGCGCTTGCAGACGCAATGCCGCACCAGGGCACTCTAATCGCAGGCCCCGTCATGTGTGAGATGTACAGTCAACGGATGAGACAGCTATATCTCGCGGCTTGCGCCTCGAATCCTCCGGATCCGAAGCCGCTGCTCGAGTACAGCGTGCAGCGACGTGCTGTGTGGACGGAGACGGTGCCGCGTGCGAGACAGATCATGAGCGACATAGAACTAAAATCGTTGCAGCAAAGCATGGCACTGAACAACAGTATGTTCTACACCTGGTCTGGGGGCTTGATGCAAAATACCCTCCCGCTAGAGCAGACGTCTGGCAGTGCGGCGATAGGATACGGTCATTTCAACCATATGCAGATAAAGGGCGCCGAGTACGGTCGGCAGGCAACCGCTATTGGGAATGATATACGCGGCGCACCGGCCCATGTTGCAGACGAGTTGATGCGGCGGTGGAGGGCTGTTGAGTGAACAACTTTCGTGCCTAGGTACACTTGAGCCCTATTTCCTTGCCTCGAGACAATGTAGTCTATATCATATAGCTGTGTCTGAAGTATTTGAATAAGTTTGAATAAGTAAGAAGATAGAAGACCGAGGGAATGCCCTAGTGTGCATCTACCTAGGACTCCAAGCTATCATAGACCAGATCATTCGAGATGATGTGAAAAGTCACGAGTGTTCAAATAGTATCCGCTTGTTGATATATACCTAGGCATATATATACACGTGCCCTCATATGAAACATGCCTCATAATCATCAAATAAAGGAAGTCCGACTACTTCCGCTTCTTCTGCAAGGGATCTTCTCCGATAAGCTTCATGATCTCGGGCATGCGGAATTTGTTCCAGCACACTGCATCCATCACCCATTCGCCAAGACTGTGCCCATACCACGCCGAACGGGCCAACCCACCGTACCAAAACCAATCTGGCCGCCCGAAAATGCTTCGTAACCACACGGGTCTTTCCGGTTTCAGTGAGTCTGCGACCAGTTTCTTCGCAAACGTCGTTGTGTCCATCGTGTTACTGTTCTGGCTGAACACGAGGCGCCACTCAAAAATGTCTTTAACCCTCTGGTAAACGCTGTTCTCAGGGAGGACGCGATGGCCCTGGCTCGCCGTATTACTCTTCACTGTTCCGGTCATCGAAACCACTGTGGCGTCGAAGTCAGTTATTGCATTTATAAGGACCCCTTGAGTGGGTGTTTTGCAAGGGTGAGAAGCTTTCAAGATCTTATTCTTCGGCGAAAGGCAACTTAATGCTCTGAATACTAAAATATAGACTTTGAGAAGCACTTACTAACGCGCACGCCGAGGGGGGCGAGCTCCATCCGCAGTGTACGCGAATAAGCATTGACGGCGGCCTTGCTGGCACAGTACACGGACCCGAACAGATAGGGAGTGATGGAGGACAACGAAGAGATATTGATGATTAAGCCCTTCGCGGCAGCTAGCTGGTCGATGAAAGCTTGGACCATGGCCACGATGGAGAATACATTCGTTTCGAACGTTGCGCGAACATCAGGGAGCGAGATGTCCAGAGCTGGGTGGGTGTGCGTTCGGCCCCTGTGGAACTTAGTTGAGTGTTCATGTCGGACATACAGAGTGGGCGCGCCGTTTCTCTTCCATAGTCGTTGGGAGAGAGGGCTAGAATATGAAACGCTACTCACGCGTTGTTCACGAGGATGTCAAGCTTGCCACCATTAATTTGCGCGACCTCGTCATGGCATTTCTTGATGCTCTCGGCGTCGGTGACGTCCAGCGCCACGACGCTCATTCCCAGCTCCGCCAACTCCGCGATGACTTCCGGCCGACGCGCGGTCGCAATGACATGGAGTCCTAGTCACACCCAGTCAGCTGAGCGACTCTTAATTGAAAACGAATCAATTTGAAATGACTGGGTATAATTACCTTGTCTATGGTATTCAAGGCATATGCTATGGCCAATGCCTCCCGGCGTACAGCTATATTAGTTGATGGTCTCGTTAGCGGCGCTTAGGAAGATATACCAAGTAAATTACGTGGGGTATGTTGGGTGTTGTGTAATGTGTAATGCGTAATGTGTGTCGGGAAGTCGAGCGTAACACAAGATAGCTAAAGTCACCGTACCCGGTCACCAACACCGTCTTCTGGCCTGGCTTAGGCCCCGTCATCATGTAAGTGTACGCGCACACGCACTCGAGAATATTCGGTCTGGTTGTCTCAGAAAAGAGCGTACGAGTTGAATGGGAGGATCAATTGAAACAGCCCCACCCACTAAGTATTTAAGTCAACTGGGTAGCACTGTTTTAGCGAATGCGACACCGAGGTTTATTCGGTGACATAGGGTCACATACCGAGGCGCTTATTCTAAGATGTCCTGAGTAAGCCAGAGCTTTAAACCACCTGTCGCTACCATCCTTTCCGTCCTCTGTCACATAGAAAATGACATTGTATCAATGCCAAATCTACGCCTTCCTTTTCGGAAAATTTCATTTCAGTATCCCAAGTTGCATCTAAGTAACTATAAATAAGCGGCAGGGCTTGGGGGCATTGGCGGGCTGGCTGGCTGATATTATAGCATTCGCTGCTCCGCCAACGATGAGTGTCATGCAGATGGGAAGAGGCACCCGTATTGTGACATTTCTTTTCCGCCAACCCAGCTAGCATCACGAAGCCATTAATTACATGAATTAGGACGTGAAGTTTCTAAGCGTGTAGTTATGGCTGCCTCATCTGGCTAATGAGAACTGTGTAATAGACACCAACTTAGAACTTAGAAAAAAACATTAAATGGAAAAGAACTGGTTGCTAGGTCCTACTAGTTAAAGCAATTTAACCAGACTTAGAGAGCGTCTGTTTCTAACTTTAGTTGCCAGGAAAATGGCGCATCGCACAAAGGGGCGAATGCAGTGCGCACTCCATAGGTTAACGAGGTCGATGTCGAGGTCGAGGTCCTCAACATAAACAGAAGTCAAAGGAAGACTAGAGTCACATGTCATATTGAGCACTCATGCCTTCCCTTTCCATAGGTCACATTGTCAACATTCATCGACTGTGTGCGCCTTTGATAACGACATAAGCCAAGTCTTTACTGACTTATTGAAATTTGTGAGACATCTTTTTCAATGCCGTCGGGTTCTTTTCCTTGACTCTGGACTTGTGCAATGTTGGTTCATCAGAGATAATGCCATGACGCATCATATTCTATCATAATACTCTCAATAATAGTAGTACTGCCTACGTTCGTGCTCAAGGGATGATTCGATAGGGTCCATTGTAGGTTGTATTTATCAAGTAGTCATGTGAAGTCAAGGGATAGTAATAGCTGATTTTTTGTATTATAAGCGCATCATACAAGTGATACCGAAACTCGTCATCGTCTTGCCGACTCGGGTAGGCTCTTAGCTGCTTAGAGCTCCCTTGAATTGTGTACCATTCGGCGACTGACATCTGACATTGTAATACTTATGACGTGCTGCTACTCTTGAATAACTTTTGACAAAGGCGCTGCAGTATATATATGACTATGTATTCCAGACACCAACCTGCTCTGATGTTCTCCTCTTGTTCTTTGACTAGCTTCAAGAACTTCAAAACTTCGCCGTAACCTATCCACTAATGGGTCACAGCTCGCAAAAGACGTATATCTTGGTTGAGACGCACCACCATGGTCATGGTCGCCACGGGAGCTCAAAGCACTCAAAACATTCATCTCATAGTCGGAGCCATGGACATTCAAGACACCACAGTCATCACGACTCTTACGTAAGATCAGAACCGTCTCCCTTACAACGAGCGTTGAGGGACTACATACACTAATACCTCATCCTTTTAACAACAATAGGCCGGGTCCTCATCATCACGAACCGTCGTGGGTAATGGTTATACTCAATATGACGAGGCGTATGATGTAAGTCTAATGCATTCATCAACTAGGTATGAAAAGGCTAAACATAGGTATGTATAGAACGGTGAACGAGCCCTAGTCCCATATCAGGGAGAAGAGCGAGCTCTCGTCCCATATCAAGAACAAGAAGAAGAGGAGGACGAGAGCTGGAAGCAGCAAAAGTATTACTTGGAAGATCGATTTGATCCAAGCCGTTCATATGAGCCTGCTCCACGTCGTCCAGATCCTCCCGTGTCTATGCCTAGATTGAGGAACTGGCTTGAGGACCATAGGGACCTCCCCGCACCTGGCAAAGCCACGGACGTTGCCAGGAGACTCCTCAAAGACCTGTCTGAATTTATCGACAAGTTTGAGACATGCTATGGTATGTCAAGAGAAGATCCAAACATGGCACAGTTAGAGCATAAAGGGCAACTATTGATTCAGACGTTCAATTCCATTATGATAAGATACGATAACAGTACAATCAGGGATCCTAGCTCCAGCTCTTCCACTCATAGCAACGCGGCCGGATATCTTTTTGACCAGATGTTTGATCATGACTACGACACATGGGATGCCTTTGTCGCTCGAATATTCACCTGGCTCAATGAGTATAGGGCTTGTCGCAGGGGAGCTTCGAGACACTAGGGTAAGAGCAGGAAAACCATCAACAGCGAAAGGTACTAACACCAAGGTATTAAGTCCTGACTACGTAACGGGTGCTCGGAAAGAAGCAAGTAACGGGCTTCTAGGCAAGACGGAACAAACGGGTTGTTCTAGCTATTTCGTTCTAATTATTTAGTCACACTCTCGTTAATTCTCCAAACTGTAACATTCGTATTCTAAGTTTACTCTCATTTTATCTTTATATAGATTCTTTGCCTTCCTTGATGCTAGTTTAGCCTCTCATAGTAAAGTAAGAAACAGGGGGCCGAGTGGAAATCTGGACAAAATCATACTATTTTTTTTACCCATATTCCTTCAGGAACAGGATAAGTTCCATCTTCCTCCACACTCTCTAGCTCACGCCATGGAGGGGCAGTGGATCGCACTACCGATTCTATTATTCAGAAACCTTCGCCCCGCACTTTTACACGCACAAATCTAGAAGCAGATATTCCACTCTCTACCTTAATTGCTGCCTATCTTACTCACATCCGTTACTACGCGGAATAGCCCTCTTCAACGGCGCACAATAAAGCTTGATGGTGAGATGGCCGAGTGGTTATGGCGCTGCGTTCAGGCGAACCCTGAATCCTGGATATTGAGGAGCTATTCTCGGTATCTTCAGAAAAACAATATCGCAGTGGAGCAATCCGCGTGGGTTCGAGTCCCACTCTCATCAGCAATGATATATTATATAATCTCATAAAGAACCTTTTTTTGCTTTTTAGATTGTGGTCAACTGAATCACCTGTTCGAATATTGCCGTGAGTACTAGATATAGAACGAGCACTGGTAGACGGCCAAGCTCGCAAGGGAGAATAAATTTATCAATAATTTTTTCTCGTAAAAAGCTTGAAAGAATCCGTGGCTATATACACATCTGCGTGCTCTTCGTTGTCTCAACATTACAGGCGATAGAGTCATCTTACCGTAATGGTATTTGTAGTCGTGTAACATTTCTATCCGACAAGCTGATCTCCGCAGATGACAATCTGTAAAGTCATCATGGCCCTGCCACACCACCTTGAGTCACTATTCAAGCCTGCTGCTGTCTATTCTTCCAACCTTCCTGTCCTTTAACCATGGAGAAGACCGTCTCCTCGACAGGAATAGGTTTCAGCCCAAGACGACCTAGCAGCTTTTCCAGCATGGGATCATCAACAAGACACTCTCCGTCTTCAAGCGCTTCATATGTGCTAGCCCACCATTCAACAGCAGGTTTGGGCATCCCCCTTTCCTCAACATAATACCTCTCATGTTCCTGTCGTCCAACAATCTTAACCTGAACATCCTTCCCTCTCGCCTCCCCAACAAGCTTTGCGATTTCCCCAACCGTCTTAGCCGTCTCAGGGCGTGTAGATAGGTAGAAAGCCTTCCCCACGAACTCATCCTCGTCGGCCTTAGGTTGTGAGCCACCAGAGGAAAGCACCAGCGCGCTAGCGACGCCAAGATCATGAATAGCGGTCCAAGAGATCTTCCCGTCACCACCCAACGGCACGACGTCCCTCTCGCTCTGCGCATTTCCTGCATCGAAATAGCCGAGGTACAGCGGCCACGACTCATTATACAACCCCTCGCGCAAGATCGTGACATGGACTCCGTGCTTCGCACTGACCGAGCGAAGATATGCCTCGGTGCGCAGATGCGCGCGCATCACGCCAGCCTTACTAACCCCTTTATCTCCGCGGGGAGAAAACCCAAAAGCCAAACTCGAATACACAATCCACTTGACACCAGCCTTCACCGCACCATCGATGGCGTTCTTATGGTGACTCTCGCGGCCCCGGTTCGCCTCCGCCGTCGTCGCAGTGCCGTCGTAGTCCATCGCGACGCCGAAATCGAGCGCGATGTTGGGCGTGGAGACGAGGAAGAGCCTCTCGACGCCTTGCAGGGCTTGCTCGAAGGTCGCGGCGTCTTCGAAGCGCGCGTGGCGCACCTGTACGCCCGTCATCGCGAGTTTGGCCCATGTCTGCGACTCCGGCGTCGACGATGTCAGGGCGATGACGTCGGTCGGTGGCGCGAGCTTATACGTCAGGAGTGCGGAGAGCGTCGCCCCGCCCAGCTTGCCCGATGCGCCAATGATGGCTATCTTCGCCATGTTTTATTGTAAAACTTCACGGGTTGAGTTTAAATTAGACGAATAGGTTGCTGAGAAGGGTGTTGACCCCTGGTCGCAATAGTTGAGATATCGGTAAGTAGTCGTTGTTAAGTGCAGATGAAAAGCGATTGACCTGGTTCTACGGCTGGTCACGAAGCGGCACCATTGCTGATATATATATAGAACGTTCCATTTATTCTTTTTGAGTAGCATCTAGCAAGTTCGATCTCTATCAGTCAATAACATCAACTTTGCATTCGGGACAGACTCATGGCTTTCAATTAGAGTGACGTTAGGTCATGGTGATCGCTCCATTAGTAATCGCACGTGGAACACGACTTTCTTAACCGGTTTTGGAATCAAATTGCGAGCGAAGCATAATGGGGGGCTTGAATTATCTAAAGGCTCTCTACTATTGCGGGTCGATTTTTCAGTTATGCAAGGGTAACCCGAATAACGCACGGCAGTTGGGAAGAACTGAAGACAATGGCACTCTAATGTGGTGATGCGACACGGCGTTCGGCGATAAGGCCAAGCCAAGTGAGATACACCGGTATCGCCGATACCTTAAGGGGAAATTGTGGCCTTGGCAACGCCCCTTTCCATAGTAGCTCTTCACCTCAGAGTTCTTCCCACTATAGCAGCAATGAATGAAAGGCGCAATAAGTTAGAAGTCGCGAAATTTCTTTATGGTACAGTTTAACCATTGTTCCAAATGACTAGACTAGTTGACACTTGTGAACCCCCGCCTAAAAACACTCCTAAGGTATGCCAAACCACTATATCGCGATGAAGAAGCTCTTCTCGCCTTCCTTAGGTAGAACTCGCGCCCGCTCCATGATAGGATCAACACATGCTAAGCGGATTCTCTCGGGCGTAGCAGGACTCTCGAGCCTCAGTAAGCCATCATCTTCACCACCTTCGGCACCTAATTTGGCTTTTACCCCATAGTCTGCGCGTGCAGAGTTTAGAGCATCCCGGATTGCAAAGAATACGGCGCTCCCCATGAACAGGGGAGGTTCGCCGACACCTCTACTCCGCTGGATTGTGCGGAGATTTTCCCACGTCACGCCCTTGAGGAGACTGACATTGAAGACCTGTGGTATGTCGCGGAAGCCTGGGATCTTATATGCACCTGGACCCTTGGTAAACAAATTCCCTGCCAGAGGGCCGTTACGGAGCCAGAGACTCTCCTCCATCGTGAAGAGCCCCATGCCTTGAACAAAAGCTCCCTCTATCTGGCCGTAGTCAATTGAGGGGTTGATTGAGCGGCCGACATCCATCGTGATGTCAGCTCTCAAGCATGTCCAGGTCCCAGTGAGGCAGTCGACCTCAACCTCCGCGGCTGTGACACCTTGGGTGAAATAGAAGAACATTTGGCCGGTGTTCTCCCCCCATTTATATCCAATCTCCGGGGTCTTATAGAAGCCATTGGCACTTAGGTTCACACGATCGAAGTAAGCGGCATGGGCCAGCTCCTTCATAGTTGCATTCGGCCCAAGCTTTTCTCTGTACGGGGCTAAGCGAGCGTTAATCTGCTCACAGGCGTTCCACAGTGCATACCCGTTCAAGTCAGATGATGCAGAAGCTGCTGTAGCCGATGTGTTTGCTACGGTGTTCGTAGAAGTCTCTGATATGAACACACTCTCCATAGGAACTTTCAGGGCCTCGGCAGCGAGAGTAATCATCTTGGTGTGTAGTCCTTGGCCCATCTCAGTCCCTCCATGCGCGACAAGAACTGACCCATCGTGATAAATATGGACTAGCGCACCAGCTTGATTGAACCAGACGGATGTAAAGGAAATGCCAAACTTCGTCGGGATAATGGCGAGGCCACGCTTACGCCATTTATGGTTTTCGTTAAACTTCTCAACAGCCTTCCGTCGATTGACAAAGTCCGATTCTTCTTTTACTTGCTGGTACATTAGTGGAACATGCCAGTCTGTTATGGTCTGGTTGAAATGCGTCTGATCACCAGGCTGGTAAAGATTCATTTCGCGGAGATCCTCCGCGGCCATGCCGAGTCGATCCGCAACTTCAGCCATGATGGACTCAGCGATGAACATGCCTTGAGGCCCTCCAAAGCCGCGGAATGCCGTGTTTGACATCGTGTTAGTCTTGCATAAGCGACCACGAATGTGAACGTTAGGGAACTTGTAGCATCCATCGATATGGGTCATGCAACGCTGACACACAGATGCGCTGACATCGCGCGAGTACCCAGCGTTAGCAAACACATCGACGTCGAGGGCTTGAAGTTTGCCATCCTTATTGACGCCGACTTTCCACTTGGCAAGGAAAGGGTGACGTTGTCCAGACATTGCCATATCCTCATCTCGATTAAGCATACATCGTACTGCGCGCTTGGTCTTTTGTGCCGCCAAGGCCATCATGGTGCTGAGGTGGTGGCATCTTGTTTCCTTACCACCAAACCCTCCGCCCAGGCGCTTGACTCGTGCTACGACCTTGTTCGCCTGTACGCCGAGGATTTTTGCAGCATTCATTTGCCTACAACTCCGTTAGCTTGAAATCTTATATGATTGAGTCTGGTAAGGCCTACGTCTCAGTCGGATTTTGGCTACTGGCCCAGATCTCCATCTCACCATCTTCGGGTTTAGGAATTGCGATGCATGCGTTGGTTTCGAGATAAAAATGCTCTTGGCCGCCCATCCGCGTTACACCAGTAAATACGTGGTCGCATTCTTTGAAAGCCTCCTCTGTGTCGCCTTTCTTGATGTAACCGAAGAAATTATGGTAGCTCTCTTTCTCGATTGCCTCTTCCATTGTGAAGATAGCCGGGAGATCCTCGTATTGGATTTTGACCGCGCGTACCGCATCGTTTGCCCTGGCCTTCGATGTGGCCAAGATTACGGCGATGGGCTGACCTGCGGTGAACACCTCGTCTTCGGCAAAGTAAAAATCATCAAGATCCGGCGGACCCCATCTATTGGCTTGGGGTGGGTGCACATCATTTCTATCGACCACATCGACCACCCCTGGAATATCCAGAGCGGCAGAATAGTCAATGGACTTGATCTTCGCATGTGCCCGAGATGAAAATACAATGGAGGCGTGGAGTTCATTCTTTAGCGGTGGGAAGTCGTCGGTGTACTGTGCCTCGCCAGTCACTTGTTTCAAAGCAGAAAGGTGATTGCCGGCTTTCCCAAGAGATTCTTGGGTATATTCGGTCGTCGCATCGTTATCTTTCCAGCCTGTTGATAGTGCCCGCTCCAGCTCTTCGACAGCTTGGCTATCTCCATGCTTACTTTCCTTGTTAATTTCTGCTAGTACGTCGTGATAATACCGGTAGAAGAAGCCCAAAGCCAAAGACTTGCGGTAAGACGCCATGCCTCCAGGAACACTGAATTGGAGGTCAAAATCGGATTCGAGCGCATTCATTGTGCCCTCAAGCGTATCCGGATGCACAAACATTTTCCCCTTCAGATACTCGTTTGCCTTTTTTGCCGCCACGGTAAATGGTGCCATGCCACCATATACCAGATTGCAGTGCTCAACTGTACCTTTCTGGTCGACACTTACATGAAGTGCACTGGTTACTATTGCGATATCATCGTCCTTTCTCTTGGCCTGCTTATAAGCCCTGAAGTAATCTCCCTTTTCGTTTGTTACTGGTATACGAATAGAAGCAATGATGGCATCTGGGTCCAAGGCTGTCTTCCGATAACCCTTGAAAAAGGTTCCCATAGGTATCTCGGTTGTCTTACCCCTGGATTTCGCAATAAGAGTGCAGTTTGCCGCTAAAAACACTGGATTCAGGTCGGATATTGGCGATGCCGTAGCCAGATTACCGGCTGGTGTCCCGACGTTTCTAATCTGTCTCCCAGCGAAGTACTTGAGTTGCTTGTAAATGGCTTGGAATATCTGACTCCTTGCCTCTCCGTAATGTTTAATGGCATCTTGACAGATAGATTCAAGGTCTGTAAGGATGACGTTTCCTCCAATCTCGACATAGTCGTCCTTGAATGAGTAACGGCGCAATTCGGGAATGTCGCCAACGAATACGGAGACCGGGTACTGCATAGATTTGAACTTGATCTCGATTTGCGTTTCTGTACTGCCGCCGATTATCTTGGCATTTGGGTGCAGGCTCTTGATTTCCAACAGCTGCTCCAACGTGACCGGGCGGTACCACCATTTTCTCTTATTCCCGAAGGCCAAGGGTTTGAACTGGTGTTTCTTCAGCATCGGGGGGAAGATCAACTCGGTGTCTGGATTGTACTCGATGAAGCCTGGGGGGTTGAATCGCTTGATGGGCTGATCACCGTCTAAGTTCTTATCCTTACAACAGCCGCCACTTTTACTGTTACCGTTTTCCATGCAGCAGCCAGAGCCGCCATTCGCAGTGCTTTTTCCGCATGCGTTTTTCACGGTGAAGGTCTGTGCGGCGTCGAGGATAGGGCGGTATCCTGTGCAGCGACAGAGGTTGCCATCAAATGCCTCCTCAATATCATGCTCACTGGGACTTGCGTTGTTTCGAAGCAGAGCATACAGACTCATGACAATCCCAGGCGTGCAGAAGCCGCACTGGCTGCCGTTGCTCTTCGCTATCCGCTCCTGGGCTGGGTGTGGGCTCTTTACATTGCCGATGCCTTCAATGGTTATCACATGTTTCCCATCGACGCTAGCAAGCGGTGCCAGGCAAGCATTCACACTGGCATGATATATCTTCTTGGTAGTTGGGTTGTACTGGCTGATGACTACTGTGCAGGCACCACATCCACCCTCTGCACAACCGCTGCAGACGTTGATTAGATATGGTACATAAACGGGGCAAAAGGAGGCAAAAAATAAGCGTACAGCTTCGTTCCTGTCAGACCTATCCCACGAAGATACTCTAGGAGGGTCACTTCGGGGTCAATCTCGTCGAGTACCACGCGAGTGCCGTTGAGAAAGAAGCGAAGTGTGTCGTGGTAGACAGTCGTTAATGCAGAGGCATTGAAGCCAGACTGTCTCTCCGGGGAAACAGCACTGGGAGCCATGTTTTACGGTTGAACGAGTCAATCTCTCGAGTGTAGTGAACTGAGACTTCTGTCGTCACTATATCGTAGATCCAGCGGTAAATAGGCTGATGACTGTGGTCGCAATGCAGTCAATGATTGACAGCTTTATTCGATTGACTGCACTCAATACATAGAATGAAGATGCTGACTACCGTGGGGGGTTATGAGCAAATACTATACTATATTCACATCGTCTTCTGTAGAATCAGCCACCTGTGCCGTGTCGTATGCTGCAAATCGTAAACCGTAAAAACGTGAACTGTAGCCCGCAGGGATAAAGCAGACGGTAAGAAGTACTTAGATAGGTGCGGAGGTGTTTAGAAAGACAGCTAGACAGGTACGATATAGACCGTAGGATATCGTAGAAGTAAGACCAAGGTATTGCGGTGTGGCAAGGTGGTCAATGTTAACGGGTCTTTTACGTAGGCCTAGCTAAGGTATCTGGCCTATCTGGACTGTCCAGCTGGTATTCGCCGGCGTACAGATAGCTACGAGGAGTGGCGAATCAGATGGGAATCATATCCAAATCCAAATACCAGTCTACGTACAGGTCTCATGCAGGCGCGCACAGCGGGGTTGACACCCCGCATTCGCATTGGACACTGGCGATTAGCGTCAACCCGTGCCAAGAGGCTGGTAATCATACTGTACGCTGCCTGCGGTATGCCCCGGACGGGCTTATAGGCAGGTACCTACAGCCCTCGCGGGCCAAAGTAGCAACAACGGTCGGCCGGCTCCGTTCCGACCTATCCCTCAACCGGTAATCCTCTTTGCGATGTTGTCTCACATGACGACTGCTTAGAAAGCTATCACTGCTTAGTTGCCTAAGACGAGAATTAACAGGGTGTAACCACCTCTACATTTTCTTGAAGCTACCTGGTTACCTACGTAGCTATATCTCTACCTACCTAGGTACCTAGGTAGGTAGGTAGGCTTTGATTTATTCACTGGATTCGCGTTGGATTTTCAAGATTGGAACCGCTTTCTCACAAACGCCACTTACAAAACCGAGCTTGTACAAGGTAGCACACATAATACCTACACTGCATCAGCCTTTGAAACTACCGAGACATATGCATCGTTACACGAAGACTTGATACATCTGGGGTATTGAAGCGGCGATTGAGCTCTGTCTTACTTGATTAATTGATCTTGTCTATAAGATCGGAACATAATGTAGAGCTGGTAAACCCGCCGACAGGTAGTTTTCCCCGGAGTATTTTGAAAGGATAACTTATAATCCTGAAGGTACTGTAAATACACGTAGTTATATCCTCAGGAATTAGGAACATGCCTCTCAAACATTATATGATCTGAGATGCTGCAGGAATCAAAAGTAAAGGGCTGGCACCAAAAGGGGGAGTTCCCCAATTAATAACCAGGACAGAAGCCAAGGGTCTCTTCTGCGGGGTTGCCTACCCCGCATAGCTCACTTTATATTCAAGATTTACGTCTCGATGGTCTGTAAGCTGTTCTATGTCCTGGTCTAAGGAGTCTGATAAACTCATTTAATGCTACCTTACCTAGGTAGGTAAAGTAGGCGATGAATGAGCCATCGACGGCCCCACTAGCGCTAAGGTGTCTCGCCAAGTTAATGTCTCAGGTCGCAGTATTAATTCCGTAATATCCGCAAAAGCTTCGCATTGGCGGAGGCTGCATGTATACACTGACGTAGGGTCAATCGCATTGCAATTGAAACTAATCCTAAATTCATGGGGCGCAGCAGGATGAATGATTCATCTCACGTAAGACTCTGGGCTGGCCTGGAATTTGATCCCATTAACTCAGTCTTAACTGGAACATAACTAGGCGCGTCTAAAGACGGCTTCTAAATGCGAGTCGTAGTCCCGTCCCGTTTCCGGTGCATATGCGCGTTGCGGCAATGTTGGCGTCAGCATAATAGCTTAGCGGACCTCAACAACTGCAACTACTTATTCTCCACAGATCAGCTTATTAACTCTTCTCAGTGTCATGCATGTAGCAAGACAAGAGCCAGCCGGTGGTAGTCTACTTGTCCGGATGACCATGCCGTCAGCTGCGGCTAACTGCAACACCATGTCCGGTGTGATGAATGCTCAACCTCGGGTTCATCACCCTACTCTAGGGACGCGGTCTATCATTCTCCCTGACCATCAAAGGAAATCAACATGTTGCATGATGCTAGCCAGCGATACAGCCGGATTAGCTACTGCAGGTCATATTATTTATCATCAATAGTTTAGTTTATATGGTAAGCAATCGGTAAGCATTCGGTGAAGGGCTGCTATCCAACAATGACGGGTCTCCCAAGCCAAGTCTATCATATACATATCCGGGAGGCGGAGATGGGTTAGGTGCCACTCGCGACTGGGCAATAATACTCTCGAAACGAAGCCAAGTCTATCTAACCCTTGTGAGAAAGCATACACGTCTAAGTAGGTAATTAAACATTGAAGAAACTCGGCGGACGGGTATAAACGCGTCAAGCAATTTTTCGGCACAACTTATAAGAAAGGGGGCCCTAGTCTTTCAGACCTAAGGAGAACTATCAACTGAGATTATTAAGTTTTAAACCCTAGGCAATCTCACAAAGTGTCGAAATAGAAGAATCAGGCCCAGATCAGTTACAATGGCTACTAGTAACATTCCTGAATCAATGTACATGCTAAACTCCGGGTCAGCACAAGTCGAGCATGATCGGTTGAATGTACAACATCATCTGTTCAACGATATTATGCAGGGCGATTTGCTTCCTCCGCACATCGCCTCTGCTCTAAATGCTGCCCCTACACCTCCCAAAATCCTGGAGATGGCCACCGGCTCGGCCATATGGCTCACCGAGGTCGCCAAAACCCTGCCTTCTAACGCCGAACTTGTTGGCCTTGATTATGACACATCAAGATTCCCACCCCCATCTTCTCTGCCCTCCAATATCACGCTAGCGAAAGGCGACATGTACGAACCATTCTCTAGCGACCTTCTTGGGAAGTTTGACGTTGTGCACGTACGCATGATCCTCTTTGGTTTGAAGGATGGCCGCGGAACTGAAGTAGCGAAAAACCTCTTAACGCTACTCAAGCCCGGAGGTTATCTAGTCTGGGTTGAGACTGGACCGGGTACGTATTTGGTCACTATAGACTTAGCTCGGAATTTGTCCCTTACTTATAGACTAACGTTCAACAGTAAGTGTAACCCGTCAAGAAAAGGGGGTTTCTACTCGAAGTTTTCCAACAACTATATAAATCACCCTTGGGTTCCAGACCCTTCTACCCTTCTACCCAACAACACTCTTCGCGCTATAGATGCCCTTAGGCCGTTATAGTGTGATTTAACAAGCATCTCGTGTATTGTAGCTTTTGACAACCATTGAACCCCCTAGTCTGGCATGGTTCAAATTTCAAGAAGCTAGCTGGCGATTTGCCAAGAAAGTCGGGAGCGACCTAAAGTATGCCACATTTTTCTTGTCCCTCTGTCGGGGCTATATTACAAAATTCACAGCTAATAGAGACTTAGTTTACCTAACGGAACACTGAATTATGTCAAGAAAGCCGGATGCGTCGACTGTGACGATAAAGCATACCCTGGTAGCGCCGTCCTCTATACGGACAAAGGAAAGGACTGGATTGCAAAAACGAACAGCAACTTCAAGGCGTTCTTTGCACCAACACTTCGTGGAATAGTCAATCTAGGTGGTGTTGAGGGTATGTCCACCGAGGCAGAGGCGGATGAGCTGGTCGCATTGGCCGACAAAGAATTCAAAGATCGCAAGATTCATTATTTGCTCATAAGGGCTTGGGGAAGAAAGCAAGGGACATCTTGAGTAATTTAGAGCAGGATCGAGCTGTAATCCCAGTCTATATATACTTCGCCCAAACGTACATAAGTAGAATCTGATGCCGGCGGCATCCGATAATAGAACTAGATATGAGGTGCATGAGACTAAAGATTATGTGGGCAATGATCAGGCCTGAGGCGAGATGATTACTCAATATCCTGTACCTTCAAATATCACGCTTAGGTCCAGTTATACAAGTTTCAAGGATGTCAAGATTGGGCGAAAATACTCTAGCATCGACCATGTTATCAGGAAGTAGAATATGCAGTTGGGAATGATCGTGTTTATTTTTGTATGAAGACCACGCGATCCTAAGCTAAGCACATGTGAAACTCGCAACCGGACCATAACCTGATCTTCCTTTTACTTTTCGTTTTCTACTTGTTCATCGCAAGCAATATCAAATCCCGCCCTGCTGTAGAGGTTGAACCAAGAAGCATCCTTGCTCAGGTCCTCAGGCATCACCAACCTCCAGCTGTTACTATACGTAAGGAAGGTAACGAGGAATACCTTTGTCATCATCAAGCCTGCGCCCTGTCCAGGGCACCGTCTGGGTCCCTTGCCGAAGGGCAGGAAGCATCCTGAGCTATTGATGGAGTTGGAATTCTGCAGGAAGCGGTTGGGATCGAACTCCGACAACGGGGCCATATCGGATCCTACTCTTTTCTTCCAGTTCTCCTCGTTCTGGTGTAGACCGTGGATACTGGTGACAATGCGTGTGCCGGATTTGATCTTGTACTTCCGTCCGTGGACGGATAGCTCAAAGTCTTTGAATGCTCTGTTGTTAAACAGGGAACCTGGAGGCTCATACCGCAACGTCTCAAGGAGAAACGCGTTCAGAATAGGTAATTGCGACAATTCTGTGAACATGTCTCCATTCCTCGCTTTGACTCCATTGATTTCGTCTATTATCTGTCTCTTCCATCCTTCCTTATCAGGGCTTAATAGGTGGTACAGTGCCTCCATCACGGCTGATTTGATGGTATCAAGCCCGGCAATTGTTGCGGTCATGATATCATCGCGAGTATTGTATTTTGGAATTCCAAGGTTCTCATGAGACTTCTGAACGATTGAAGCTACTGTTTTGGGCTCAGGTGTAGTCATCATGTCTTCAACCGCTTTGCGTATGACCTTGGTGTTGTAGCCCAGCCGGCGTGATTCCTTGGTGAGAGGCATGGCCGCGAGAGGAAAGCAGACCCTGTGCCAGAAGCGGAAGGCGTTGAAACGCAGATCAGTGAACGTTTCATTCATAGCTTCCATGAAGGGAAGCGACGTCAACTGTCCGTTGATATCGTATACTTCAATGTTGCGACTGATATTGCTTCTTCCCCAAATGAATTCACCGTTGGACTCACGAGTCCACGTGTCCATGAGCTCTCGGATATTAATCTTTGAACCCGATCCATATTTCACACTGAGGCGCTTCAGTGCCAAATGGGCCTGTCTGTCGAGGATCTCATAGAGACGCCTGCTGTCTTTCATGCCTTGTGTTAACATGGCTTTCCTCTCCTTAAACCGCCCATCGTTGAGGTGGTAGAAGGTCAGAGCGTAAGGACTCATACGGCCAAATGAGTATTTTGCAGGCGTATCCCTGTCCACGTAATGCCCGGTCTTTGATATGAGTTCTTCAGTAGATTCCGCATCTGTTGTATAAAGTTGGACAGAGAAGCCTCGAATTGAGCCGTACAGGTCCGTTGGCCGCTCCGTGTACAGCCAATCGTGCGTCTTGTTGTTCCCAACTAGCCCGTTGACGCGTATCTCCGGGCCAAAGATAGGGTAGCTATTTTTGACGAAGCGGATGCCTTGCTTTTCGTAAAATCTACGGACAAGGTAGAGCTTCACGACATAGTTCCAGACCATCCACATCATGCCCGCGCTGGTGGGAGCCACAAGCAGATACATCCATACGAAAGCTCTGGAAGTATGGCCCAGGTCTAGAGGAGAGGAGAAAGAGGATCCCTGGGCAAAGTCTTGCCCTCCTCCAGTTTCTGTCAAGTTCGACATCAACTGAAAGTTTTCCATTTTGAAATAGAATGCTCTATTCAGGCTGAAAGGTACGATGAATTGAATTGAATTTCAAGTCTTATTTAGAAATAAGAATCCTCTGTCACTGGGAGATTATAGATCTTATATAGTACAAAACTCTTTAGCAAACGCTATATTTCTCGACCTCGGGCTTAATTTCCTCGAGTCACTGTTCCCCAAGTGATCATCCCTTTGATAGTGAGCGACTGCAAGAGTTCGTCATCCGTTAGTGGTGAATCTATGTCGCGGGCATAACTTTGTCCGGAGAACGGCTCGTCTCTGACTTAGGCCTTCATCAATGTCGATTTGTCAAGACACGTCTTTCGTTGAGAGCTCCTTGGTGTTGTCTTGCTCTGCCAATCAATTCGTTCATGATACGCACGGCCAATCAGGTATAGATTGAAACTGGAAGGATCATCGACTGGTAAGACGTTAAAGTCAGTCTCGTGAGCGAAATCACGATTTCAAGAGGAGAAGACATGCAGCGCTGTGCATAAAGGGCAGTCGATAGTTACATCGCCGATGCCCATCGGGCTTCACCATCACGACTCCCAACTCGGAGGCCTTCAGTATCCCCTGCCCGTTGTTGTATCTTGCAACTACTGCTGGCGTCATCATCGCGGATTACGTCTCGAAGCAAGTTAGTCGTGCCGCGAACATCGGCCTTTGGTAATATCCAGATTACCCCGGATTTGCCCCTTTGATCACACTTCCCCGGTATGTTTGTCTCCACTCACAACATCGTAAATCACATACTCTAAAATGCTTTTGGACTTCATGTACCAAAGTAAGCTTGCAGTTTTTGCTCTAATGGGTGATCTCGGCCCGTCCAGGCTTTCAAGTTGGACGCTCATAATCACTAATATCCTAAGAGGAAACTATGAAACCCATATATCCATCTATATATAAATTCAAAATCTTCTGATAAACTTAGATAGCTTTGAGCATACACTCACAACAACAAGAGAGATACTTTCAGAAGTTGACTTCAGCGCGGGTTATTTCAATTTCAAGCCCTCGATATCCCCTGCTGAACTACTTAGGGCCCTTGTGTTCTTGGCAATGGGTCGATCCTTGAAGTCGATCCTTGAATCTCTTCAACTAGACTGAAACGATCTTCTACCATACATAGTACGTATACTTGGCGAAGTATATGGGAGTTATTTCTGTCTCGGCATCGAGGCCCAGGTGACTTATAGAGCTACCTTGCGCGCAATAATCCTAGACATAGCTGAAACTATTTCGGCAGCTGGGATTGTGAGACTCTAGCTGCAGTAGTCCATGTCGGAATTTCGAAATTTCTGTGTAGCCTTCGTATCGCGGTTGTCTAACCATCCACGACCTAGTTTTTATTTCTTGCTTCCACACTCGCAACCTATACTGCATATGCTTAGGACTAGTATGCGAGTAAGACTATTACGTCTGGCTTTCTTGCCTGCTTTCGTCTTCAGACAACCTTGGCGTCAGCAATGACGAGGAATAGCATATTTTGAGCAAGTGCAGCTGTAGTGTTCGTGAACCAGTTGATTAGCTTCATATTGTTTCTATGGCGGCCAAATTTTGTAACCTTATAGTGTATATGAACAAAGACGCTCCCCTTCGTAGTCTCACTAGAGTCACACAATTAACCATAGCGTTTTCAAGCAGACTTGTAGTGAGGTCCTACGACATGAGCTGAATCTCGAACATGCATAAGCACTGACCTATGCCCACACAAACTCCGCATGGCATAACATAGGTCATGTCGGTGATTGCAAACTACCTATGTTTTACTAATCCATTGCCGCCCAAACGGTCTAACCTACTCGTCTTTCGCAAGTATTTGAAGTCGAGCATTCTCCACCTCGGATTCAATTACTCAGCGTTACTTCGACGTCTTCGCGCAGATGCAAGAGAGGCTCGTGATGTCCCGCCCCATGCATGCAGGACGGATCGCCGGCTGCCCTCCCAGTCCCCCTGCTCCTTTACAGGGTAATTCACCGACTAAATTGACTAAGCTGACATATGTGATGTAAGCTCAGCATCTGCGGAGGCAGTATATTGCCCTTTAAAACATGTTCGTGGCTCGTTTTGCAAACACTTCCGGCCATCGGATATCTATCCATCGGTGGTGATGGGGTAGCTGTATCTGACGTTAGAAGTTCTATAATCGTTCTAACGGTCTCTTATTACGGAGCTATGATGCATATAAGTCACGACGAACAAATCCAATATCTGCACATATTCATCTTCTGACTAGTCTAGCTCCTGAAGTATAAGCACAGACTCTCAAGAATGACAGAAAGGAAACTTGCATCGACAATTTCTAAAGCGATTTTGTATTGCCCTACGTACATATGATTCAAAACCACTCTCAGCAGGTTGTAAGATTGGTGTAACGTCGGACCTATGGTGTATGCATCGTTACTATACCCGGGAGAACGGTTACTCGCTTACACTACATATATGTTGTACTACCATACACACCGTGCGTGAAGTGTATACGTATGATCCAGCGCATCCCCAACAGGGCGCTTCGAAGATAGAGGAAGCATGTTTTCCAAACTCTAGCAAGGCACAGATAGATGAAGCGGGCTTTCGAGCTAGTACGAACGTGCGATCTTCCCAGGGTTCTTGTCAGGGGTAGCTGCACCAAGAAGAAATTTGATGCCGAGAGAGCCAAGAAAGAATACCGAGCCAAGCTCTGCGGGTACGGTAGAGGACGAAAAGCATCCACCGTAACTTGTCACGATGTTCTTCTGATGTAGGAATAGCACTGAATTCAGCATCACACCTTAATTGTAAGAAAAGGCACAATGGCCAAATGCAATGTCACCGTACTATAACTAGAACAAAAGATACATATGCGCTTCAGAAGAATTCATACATACACTCCGTCTAGCTTATGAAAACTTGACGTACGCTCTCCGACCGCCAGAGTAAAAGTCATTGTGACATGGGTATCTAATGCATCAGCGTCACACGACGGGCCTAGAACACTCCGTATTCCGATCATCGACGTTCCGGTTGTGCACCGTAGAGTTAAGATCCGGGCGGCAGGCTCGGGAATAAGCGAGTCGAGCAGTCACTTTCGGTGGAGGGCTTCGGCGTCGGCGTCGGGATCGTCAGACACTCACATTCCCGGATCAGGTCTGGCGGGAGTGACAAAGTTCTGCCCGCAACGGCACTGCTGAGCGCACTTCGTCGCATGCCCTCCGTGCTGGCAAAGAGCGGAAATTTTCCGCCGGAAATTGACCCGTTGATGTCCCACTTCCCACTTCTCTCTAGCTCCTTACGAGCAATTCATTTTCTGTATCTCGCGACTAGTTTCCCTCTTCTTGTAGTCGATTGTACCTACTATCCTCATAAATCGACCTTATTCATACATTGAGCCGTTCCTATCGCTACAAGTTTAGCCTAATCCTTAATCCTCCAATTCCGGTCAACATTGGGGTTATTCTAACTTGTTTACTGCCTAATAACAGATTGAGCGATCATACTGAGCGATGTAGTAAAACTGAATTGCGGCTCAAAAAGTAATGGTCCAATAAGTTTGTCAAGTTCCAAGATCGTAAAATACCACTAGGACGTCGTCGACTGATAGGCCAGAATAAGGGAAAGTAGATCGGACCCAAGATACAGCGCTCCCAACAGATCGGGCGAAATGTGACGTACCCATCTCGCCGCCCTCCCCCTAGTCGCATTGTTGGAATGATGGCATGCCGGGCGAGGCCGGGAAAAATAAGTCAATACACTATGTGCCGACAACTAAATGCCAAGGTTATGGGTAGGGCCCCCGGCTGATTTTGCTCGCATCCGTGCCCGGCTGCTGCAAACCCCTCACTTTATTTTAGCATGTCAGCCATGGTTATACGTAACGCGGGCGGGATAAGATGTGGGGAGGAACAGGGGGAAACGAGTCCGAGCGGCAGCTCGCTGGGCATCTACAGTGTAGCTGAAACTCGACATCTGGCATTCTTTCTGCTTCATGTCACAGACCTTCCAGAATCGTGCTTATTTTCCTCGTTATTTCCTCGCCCCGCGTAAGCAAGCCCCATCCCCTATAGCTCGCCGTCGTCATGTCAGCCGCCATACCAAACGGCGATGACCCTTACCCCGGTCTCGCCTTCTACAATATCGTCAATGGCAAGCCGAGGGGCTCGGATGTCAAAGAGCAGGTCGTCGACCCGCGGACTGAGGAGTCGCTCTGGGATGTCCCCGTAGCGTCTGCTCAGGACCTCGACGACGCCGTTGATGCGGCCAACCGCGCCTTTAAGACGTGGAAATATACGTCTCATGCGGAGCGTTCAAAAGTACTTCAAGATGTCGCTGATTGCCTGCGCGCGAACAAGGATGTTTTGGCCTATGTGCATATGAAAGAGACGGGGAAGTCACAAATCATGGCGAGCACCGATGTCGAGGTCGCAGCTCTTCATTACGAGTATTACAGTATGCGGCCCTTGAACTCTTGCCCGTAGTGTCTGTCTGTCTGCATAAGTGATGAGGTTCAAAGCTAAAAGCAAGCGTCGTTAGAGGGTATAACTCTCGAAGACGATGTGCAGTACGAGGATAACAACGTCAAAATCATCGGCACGTACGTGCCTATTGGCGTAACGGCTGCCATATCACCGTGGAATTTCCCCATGATCTTGAGCAGCGTAAAAGTGGTGTCCGCGCTGGCCACGGGCAACTGCGTGATAATCAAGCCGTCCCCCTTCACGCCGTACGCGATCCTCAAGTTTTGTGAGCTTGTCCAGTCCGTGCTGCCGCCTGGTGTGTTCCAGGCCTTGAACGGCGGCGCCGACCTCGGCGAGCGTATGACGCTTCACCGGGGCATTCACCACATCAGCTTCACAGGCACCGTGGCTGTGGGCCAGCGCATCTTGCAGAATTGCGCAAAGACAATGAAGAAGGTAGTTCTCGAGATGGCGGGGAACAACGCCGCCATCATCTGTGAGGACGCGGACCTCGAGAAGGTCATCCCGAGCGTCGGACAGGGGTGTTTCTTCCACGGCGGCCAGGTCTGCGTGGCCTCAAAGCGCATCTACGTCCACGAATCTCTATACGATAAGTTTATGGAGCTCTTCGTGGAAGAATCCAAGAAGTACTCGCCAAATAACATTCTGTATTCGCCGCTCAGCAACAAGCAGAATTTCGAGCGCGCAAAGTCATTCCTCGAAGACTCTAAGAAGAATAAACATGACATCGTCATCGGTGGTGAGGTGAAGAGCGACGAGAAGGGATTCTGGATTCCGCCCACAATCATCGCAAAGCCGCCTGAGGACTCCCTGGTCGTGCAGGAGGAGCAATTTGGTAAGAATATCTCATGTTCCCGATAACCAGAAAGCTTAGAAGAGATTTAATAACTGTGTCACCTAGCGCCTATAACACCGGTCTTGACGTGGTCGGATGAAGACGATGTCATCGCGCGTGCTAACCTAGATAACGCTGGCCTCGGCGCCTCTCTCTACACGGAAGACCTGGAAAAGGCCCGTCGCATTGCCCAGAGGCTCGAGTCCGGCTCTGTGTGGATTAACCGGTTCGAGCGTCCGCACTTCGGGGCGTATTTTGCTGGCTGGAAGCTGAGCGGATTTGGCGGCGAGCTCGGAAAACACGGCTTGTATAATTACTGCCAGGTGCAGTGCTTACATTTCCACAAGTAGGGGGCAGTGATAATTGGTGTGTTATGAATGAAATAGGGAAAAGTACAAGATGAAGAACTGGAGTTACTTCAAATCATACAAGCATTGATTTACACAAGGATTTTAAACTTACATGAGTCGACCAGTGTCTCTAACTTATCTAGGTAGGAGTAACTATGCAACGCAAGTCAAGGGCACAATTTCCATACATCCAGGGTTATACGTAACTTATACCAAGGCATCTGTTGAGTTACATTCGAAAAGACCTCTTTCTAGTGTAGTCTACTACTTGTCTCATCTAATCTTCAAATGCAAATGCTCAATATCCTAAGCTTCTATGTATTTCTTCAGCCCTCTCAACCTTTCCTTCGCGGTCTCTAGGACCTCGTCCTCCTTGCAGACAGCAAAGCGCATATAATCCTCGGCAATCCAAGTATTGGGATCGGTGTAGAACTCGGTGGGCGGGATGGCTGCGACGCCAACCTCATGGATCAAGAACCACGCGAGCTTGAAGTCTCGCGGGCGACTCGCGACGTGCGGGGGGAACGGGTAATCTGCCGGCAGCTTGACCTTCGCCATGTTCACCATGACGAAGTACCCACCCTCGGGGTCTGTGTAAGGGAGTCCTAGCTCATCCCAGATCGCATTGAAGCGTGTAATCTTCGCCTTCATGTCCTTTACTGTCTCCTCCCAGAATCCTTCTGATTCGGCCTGCTCGAAACCTGGATTTGGAGGTCAGCTTGCCGAACCCGTTCAGAGCAGGATTGTAAGAGGAGGCTGAGAAAAAAGGACCTACCAACGGCGCATGCTTCTTGTAATGGCGACACGGAAGAATAGCAGATACGGGTATGCGCTGCGGACACGTACTGGATCAAGTGCGAAGGTCCCATCAACCAGCCTAGGAAAGATCAGTAACCAAATTGCAATTATCTATCTTAAAACCTAAGTTATCTAAGATGGATACGTTTTGACTTACCGACACGCCATCCAGTAGCGTAGAAGTTCTTGCCGGCAGATCCAACAGTAAGCGTCAAATTCTCGATCTCAGGCGACAGCGTCGCAATTCTGGTGAATGGCGCATAGTAGAGCCGATCGTACACCTCATCAGAAAGGATAATGATCTCGTTCTTAACGCAGAGATCACCTATGTGCTGAAGTTCTTCCTTAGAGAATACCTTGCCAACAGGGTTGTCTGTATGCAATGATAAGTTAGGCGGCATCGCTGAGAGGAGGGTTTCCTACGGTGGAACGCAAACTCACGAGGTGTGTTGATGACAATCATCTTCGTCTTGGGTGTAATGGCGTTCTCCAACTTTTCGAAGTCGACAGTCCATTCGGCTGACGAGGATGTCCGCGATGCACCATCTTTGGGAGGGCTCAGGGGCACATAGACGATCTTGCCGCCAGGCATCTCTATGTTACTGATGTATCTAGAACGAATTTACTCAGCAAACACAAATCCTCCAGTTATACATGTTCATTGTCCAAAGGTGAACATACTGATCGAAGAAGGGCTCGAAAATGATGACCTCGTCACCCGGCTCAATGAAGGCCATGAAGGCGCTAAGCATACCCTCATTAGCCCCGGTCGTGATCGTGATCTCAGTATCCGGGTTCAGCTTGCGGCCCCAGAACGGCGCATATGCATCTGAGATGGCCTTCTTTAGCCGTGGCCGGCCCTTCGTGGGACTGTACTGGTTGCAGTCCACACGATCTAGAGCCGACTTGGCTGCGTTGATGATGAATTCAGGGGGGTTATAACCGAAGAAACCCTGACCCATGTTCACGATGGGCTGAACAGGAGAGGCTGCCGCGGCCTCATTAACGATGGACCTAGGGCTTCTATCAGCAACTATGAGAACTTGGGAAGCAAGCGCTACAACACGCGGCCGAGTCTCACCAAACATCTTGTCTCTGGCCGGCGACCCGGGCAGCGGGCTTCAGCTTCGCCGGAAGTTGTGCGGCCATGGGCGTGTGAAACCTGCGGTATAAAGTGGTGTGGTGTTGAGTTCTTGGAGAGATGTTCAATCTCTTTCCGAGTAAAAACCTAGAACAAGACTGTAAACCAATGCGGCCCATTTAGGTTGTTATTACCCTATCGGATGCCTCTCAACTGCCGCTCCTCATGAACCCGCTGCGATTGTTCGCAATCCGACTTTGATAACCACCGCTCTTTTATCAGTGTTTCCTCTCCCTCCTTTCTGATATTTCGGGATTTTATTCTATCTTTAACACCGGTTCAAGAAACACCCTTCTTTGCTTTGGCGAAATCGTGACGCAGCTATTCCGGGATCGGAGTCGCAACGCGGAGTGAGGGCTATTCTGTGAAGGGCGTACAAAAGCACGTCATTTGCACGGTAATTTAGCGTGGCTAGATAGCTGGCTATAGCTGTTATACAAGCTAAAGGACCCCTACGCTAAAGGCTAAAGGCGGCGCTGCGCTCTTATCACTTTATCTCATCCTATTGAGTCGCATCGCATCGCATCAACCTCCCAATCGCAAGACCCTGCATAACCTGCAACACTTATTGACTTGAAGCAATTCGTGCTCCTATTGCCATTCCTCATCCGGCATAAAATAAATAGATAAAGAACCACGTCTTGCCTATCATAAAAACCACACAATGCCTCTCCCTCCACATACTACCACCAATAAACCACCAAGATGACGACAGCGGCGCCCAAATCCGGTCTCCCCCCAAAAACCATGGCCGCCGCGCCGCCGCCCCTCCTCCTCACGATCCGCTTCAGCGCAGCCCTGCCAGACCTCGAGCTCGACATCCCGCGCCCGAGCGCAACAACAGTAGTCTCGCTCAAGCACCTCATCCGCTCGCGCCTCGACAAGGCGCACGCGCGCCGCCGCCTGCGCTTCATCCACGGCGGCAAGATCCTGCCCGACACAGCCGTGCTGAGCTCGGTACTGCGCGCCCTTCCTCCACCACCTCCGCCTCACCCTCCACCATCATCCCTACGGACAGGCAATGCGTCAGCGGACGCAGAGCGGCGGCGGCGCGCAGACGATGAGGATGGGGGCGCCGACGGCAGCGCAACAGGCAAGGGCAAAAGCAAAGGCAAATCCATACCAGGCCGACCGGAGCCCTCGCCGCGCATCTACGTAAACTGCAGCATCGGCGACGAGTTATCGTCCTCCGAGCTCGAGAGCGAGGCGCGCGCCGCCGCGCTACCGCCTCCTTCGTCGCAAGTATCTTCATTACACACCTCTTCCACAACCCCCACGCCAACGACCACAACGACGGGAGAATCAACAGGGTCAACCACGACGGCAGCACCACGCGGCTTCGAGCGCCTGCTGTCCGCGGGCTTCACGCCGTCCGAGGTGAACCAGCTCCGCCTGCAGTTCCGCAGCATCCATTCGTCGCGGTACACGCCCGACACGCTGCCCAGCCCCGACAGCTTCCGTCGCATGGAGGATGCCTGGATCGACGATAATGGCGCCGCCATGCCCGCGGCTACCTCAGGCGCGAGTGGTGACGGCGGCGGGGGTGGTGGCATGCTGGGCATGGGCGGTGGCGGTGGCGACAGCGACGAGGTTGGGCTCGTTGGTATCGTCGATGTGCTGATTCGCGGCGTCATCACGGGGTTCATCTGGCCGCTGGGCAGCGCGGGGTGGCTTATCCGTGAGGAGGGCATGGCCAGTGAGCGCTGGCGGTTCATGGTCGGCATCGGTGTCATGTTTGGTGTACTGATCGGTTTCATCCGGGCCATCTCCGGGGATAATAAGTGAATATCCAAGACGAGTGGCTCTCGTGCTATCTCACATAACTGTACCACAACCGCTATTCTGCATGGTAAATGGCGTTTGGGAAAAAGGCATTGCAAGGCGTTTACGACAGTTACTTGCTAGGGTTTGCATAAATAAGACATGTCACGTTGCAGAAAGGAAGGCGATAAGAGGCTTTGAGCATCACCAACACTGGCGATACTCGGTTTGTCTATCTAAGACTTGTGTACACCTCTTCTCCCGAAACTGAGGCGCAATCGTTCTCCGTCTAGAATTACAGATATCATCTCCTTTCTTCCACTATCTCCTTTTGGCAACGCGAACTAAATGGTATGCACTCCCAAACTCCCTAGGGTAAAAAAGCAAAAGATGAACGCAAAAGTGATGGAGAATCCACGGGCGAGACTACAGCATGTAGAGCCTACTACGTAGTGGTGAGCCACTGGTTCATAGATCTCTCATGCCAGCTCCTGCTATGTTCCGAGGTAATACATGATGACCTGCAAAGAAAAGACTAGGAACAAGCCTATAGGTAGAGGGATTGGGCAGCCACGATATCGCGACGAATCTTGGTCAGACTCTCTTCAAACTTGTTTTGAAGATCTTCGCTGCCCATTACCTTGGCGGCCTGGGCCATCTGTCTGAGAAGCTCTTCGAGGCGGCGGAAAAGGCGAATGAGAGAGCCTTCATAGGCACCAGTCATTTTGCTACGATTTGTTAGTAAAACGAGACCAACAGGAAACGCATGGAAAATATGAAAGAGATGATTTTGCGGGTTGACCCAGGTGTATACATACCAGACTTCCGCAAAAGACTTGCCATTGGCCCAGGCATAGACCGTTTCCATCAGCTGATACTTCAAGCTCTGGACATACTCGTCCTCGTTGACTTCTAACTTGCTTTCCTGGCTGACCTTGGCGATGATGCGAGCTTGAGCCTGGATTTGTGAGTATGGCTTCATTAACTCTTCGGGAAGCGCCGGTGCTTCAACTTTCTCTTCAAATATGAAAACACTAAGCACCGCAGCGATAAGTTCAGGCGATAGTTCGTTGAAGAAACGGTTGAACAACAGCTCGGAGAGCAGAAGTTCATGGCCCTCGGTGGATGAGATTTCGCAAGCCACACGAGCCTTCATCTGGACAACCTCGCCTTCGTTGATAAATCCAAGGCGTCGCAGCACCCGTTTCCTGGACTTCAGTTCGTCTAACTGCGCAATAGAGTGTGCCTTGCCTATTTTCTTCTTCAGGTTTTTTATTTCATCAGTTAGCGCAATCTTCTTGGAATATTGTTCCCATAGATCGGGCAAACGCGGGGAATTATGCAGAGGGTTAGACAGCAGGCGCGATTCCAAGACTTCGATCTTGCGGAGCAGCTTCTTGAACGAATCATCCGTGATGTTCATGTTTTCGATCGGATCCAGAACGGGCAAGCCGTCGGGAAAGCGTCGCTCGACCTCCTTTAAGGCTTTGAAGAGCTGCTTGCGCACTGACTCGACGTCTTCTCGCGACGAGATATCTTTGGGCATGAAAACGCGGATTTGACTAAGCGCCTTGATGCAGGTGAGCATGCAAGGAACTGCCTCAAAAATGCCATCTTTGCTTGGATCAATGGGTTCAGCACCGAGCGGCATCTCAGTAGAGGGATTAGCAGGCCCAAAGGGATCGCAGTTGGGATCAAGCCGGAGATACACATCGATAAAGTACGACTCTTGTGGCTCGTACTCTTTCTCGCCAAACTTCGGCTCTTTACGTTTGGTGAAGTCGAGCACGACGCCCCAGCCGAAATCTTTTCCGGTCTTTGGATTAGCAATCTGGACTAGTCGTCCAGGTTGCAGAAACTCGATACAATGGTTAGGATGTTGGATCACGTGGAGCATGTCCTTCGTGTATGTGGTCAGCTGTTGGCGTAAGCTATAGTAGTCTTTGACAGTAGCCTCGTCTGGAATAACCATCTCATCACGCTCCTTCTGTAGCTTCATCAGCTCATGTTCAAGACCGGCGACGCCAGCCGTGTTCTGAAATTGGAAGAAACAGTTTTCCAGCATGAAATCTGGGGAGATAGCTTCAATTCGGAGTAAATTCAAGACCATGTTGTAGCCGAGATGGAAGGCTGAGTTAAGGCGGTCTTGCTGGCCTATGACGACACCCTTTGCAGTCTCTGGTTCCAGCTTCTCATCAACCATCATGATAACAATACCACGTTCATCAAGACCTCGACGACCGGCACGACCAGACATCTGAATGTACTCGGATGGGGTAAGGGGACGCATGCTTGTGCCATCGAACTTGGTGACTTTTGTAAATACGACAGTTTTGGCAGGCATGTTTAGACCAATAGAAAAGGTTTCGGTCGCAAAGAGGACCTTGATCAGGCCCTCCTGGAATAGAATCTCGATTGTTTCTTTCAGAATGGGCAGTAGACCGGAGTGATGAACACCGATACCCTTCTCCAGAAGTGGGAGTATATTCTGGATTTGAGGAAGCTCGCGATCTTCTTCGGATAGTGACTCGATGGCGCTAGTGAATACTTTGCGCACCATCGCTTTCTCGCTGTCACTGTTGAAGGCATATTTCGAGGTGTGGAGAGCGAACATCTCGCATTCTCTCTTGCTGAAACTGAATACGATTACCGGATTAAAATTCCTGCTCATAATCATTTTGACAATCTTCTGGATGTCTGCCTGTTGCGACTCGTTCTGTTTTCCCTTGAAATTCTTCTTGTGCTTTCCCTTGCCTGTCTGCTTGGCATTCGGGTCATTGGCTTCTGCTGCTTTTCGCTCTTCAAGCAATTGCATCGTTTTGTTGAAGTTGTGCTCTCGGAAGACGCCCTTCTCGTCAACGACTAAGAAGATACCCGATCCACCGGCCGGGAAGAAATAGTTCTGTAAGGGGGTAGGACGGAAGTCGGTATAGACAACGTGACACGCCTGACGATGGATCTTTGCAATCCACTCGGCGAACTGAAAGGCATTCGGGATAGTAGCGGACAGAAAGACATATCGCACTTTGTCTGGCAGGAGGATAATAGTTTCCTCCCAAACTACACCACGCGACTTGTCTCGCATGTAATGAATCTCGTCGAACACGACCCAGGCCACTTCACGCATAATCTCGGAGCCTCGGTACAACATTGATCGCAGAATTTCTGTTGTCATGACTAGGCAACTGGCTGTTGGGTTGATGGTCACATCACCCGTCATTAGACCAACATCTCCAAAAGCTTCATTGAACTCTCTGTATTTCTGATTGCTCAGTGCCTTGATAGGACTTGTGTAGATGACACGCTGGTTTCTCTTGAGACATTGCGCGATGGCATATTCGGCGACGACAGTCTTTCCGGCACTCGTGTGCGCCGATACGAGCACACTCTCGTCTCGTTCGATGGAGGAGATCGAAAGGCGCTGGAAGGGATCGAGCGTGAAGGGCCAAGATCGAGCAGGGTCCTCGGGTGCCTTGTGCTCGGAAAGAGGGACATACTCGTAGTCGAGATCCGGTGGGAGAGCGACTTGATGCTGGATGTTGTGGGATAGAACAAGTGAAGCCTCCTCCTTTGTAGGTGCAAACCCGGCGGCTGCAGCGACTTCTCTGGACTCGGCGGTTTCAAAGGTGTCGGTCAATACAGGCTCTGCAACACCATCCTTTCGCCGTCTCTTGTTGTCGCCTTGCCCGTCTGAAGCTGTATCGTCAATTCCGTCTTCTTCGGGCGAGGTTGGCTGAATGTCAGTCATGTCGACCTCGGGCGCAGAGGGTGCGGACGCAGCAGTTTCGGCGCCATTTTTCATAGCGCCATCAGCCTTGCGCTTCTTGCTTCTCTTCTCCTTCTTCTTTGATTTGGGTGCCTTTCCCGCCAAAGACGGCTCGCCATCCTGGCTCTGAGCTTTGGCCGTTTTGTCGGCCGGCGTCTCGTCAAAGACGTCGAAAAGAACGTCCATGGTGGTTGCGACCAGCCAAGGGCTCAATCAAGGAGGAACAACTGCAATAGAGGATACGGTAACTGCAAACCATAGAATGAATGCGTTGAAATAACGCAAGCCGCAGTCTATTGCAGTTGTTTCCACAGGCACGTGTTGTGGAGGTATACTGCAAACAAAGCAAAGTGAACTTTTCCAGAGTGGAAAGTGGCAGAATGGCAGAAAAATAGTGAGTAGCGCAAGCTTGTAGCAAGGACCATGGGGATCGGGCGCGGGCGGTGAGATCGAGCTTAGTGGGTTGTACAGCGGGTCCCAGAGCCGAGACAAACTTCGGAAGGCTCCACTACACTGCATGGGTTTACCACTTTACAGGTCGCCAGGATGATAAAGCTATACTATGGGGCCGTTGCAGGTTATTTACCCAAGATGGTTAGTATGTACCCCTCCGCCTAATTTCTATAGAAGGGTACGAATGGTATAATTTGCTATTGTGTAATTGAAGCTATTTCATGTTGATGAATTACCTAGTTCTGTAAGTAGTATGGTGTTGAGTCGCAAGTGGCGAATTATACCATGTGTACCTCTGCATATAAATTTCTGTATTGAAATACATGCTAACTATGCTAGGAAAATGACCTACAATGGCCCCATAGTATAGCTTTATCATCCTGGCGACCTGTATGTGCCGCATACTGATTTAGTTTAGCGCGTAGAAAAAGTTCCTCAAAACGGTCTCGCCAACCGATCCTACTCCAACTAACCAAGGTGATAGCTTCACATATTTCCAAAGGCTCTAACATATCCTCAGGCAATCTTCTTTTTATAGTAGCCGTTGGATCGAAGGACTTATTCACGGTGCGAACTTGCTAAACAAGACCACACTTGCCAATGCAGGGTTCATACAGGCGATTCTTCTCTCTGCTTACTGAGAGGCCATGATATGAGCGCACAGAAGGTTAAAAATAATGCCTCTATATATATTTATGTTCTATCGTTTGCTTCGAAATTGCAGGACAGAGCTCCGTGCATTTGCACGGAATGGGGTCATAACAATCTTTATCAAGGTCATCTAAGGTTAAGGTATGCCTCTGGACTTCTCCGCTGGCTTGTTCCTAACCAGCTTTCTGGGGTAGAGAGTGATGAATATGCAGCTGGTCTCTCTTTTGGATGCTTCGGTCCTAATACACAAACGAGTAACTGGGACGCACTGCTCCATTAGCTGAACGGCTTCAGTATGATGGCTTTGCGACTTCCAGCCAAACGCCATGTTAGCCATGCTCAACCAGTGTATCGGGATGCTTAGCGCCGTCGCGCCGTCGGTGCCCTGTCAACTTGGACTCCCATACCAGTACACGTCGGCCCAGTACGGATCTTTCTCTTATTTAGAAAGTGCCCGCAGCTGTGACTAATGCGGTACGGGCGCGACCTTGTGAATAGATTCTCCGCCTTTGCTATAGTAGCAATTGCCGCATTGTTAAGCAAGGTTCAAGGTCAATACCACGCTGGCCGACTAAATACACCGGGCTAAGATGATATGTTTACCCCCACGAAGTATCTACATATTTAGGTCAGTACAGGGGTGGACTACGAATTGTTACGATATTCGAACCAGTACGAGCTGGAACAGAACGGATCAGAATAATATGATATTAAATGTCTATTGAGATAGTGAAGTTACAGGGAATCGATATATCTAGGCTAGCCGCCCATGTAGGTGACGATGCTTGAGGTAGACATGGTCCAAGCACCTGGTTGTCCATCCCTCGTCGCTTTCAACCGTGTAGCCAACCTTAGAAGCTATTTAATTAGTCCCCCGCCACTATCGATGACCCAAAACTTGGTCTATCGTTGGTCTGGCTCTCGGGTCTACGTTTGTCATTCCAGATATCATGTCTTGTGCCTCAGGACCAAGCACTGCTCCCCACTTCGTGAATATCAGTGCAGGGTTGTCCTTTACTCTCTGCTCGGCTGCTCTTGACACCCACTTGAGAGCACGTCGCGACATTTCATTGCTAATACGCGCGAGAAGCCCTTCGGGAATTGGCACAAAATAAGAAAAATGTCGAATCAGTATCGCTTGTTCTGGCGTTATGCCATCCTTTCCAAGCGTCTCGTCAACGTTTAGAAATAGAAAGGGTCCGCGCCCAAGAGTGTATATGCACTATGACAGAATTAGCGTAACTTCTTTTACTTCAGTCATCGCATACCTACTACTAATCCAAACGAGAATATGTCTAACGCCTTGGACACACCCGTCCGAGTTTGTGCCTCTGGGCTTCGCCACGTCACGTCGCCTAGGGCGCACGGGGAGTCGCATGTCTCTCCGTCGTCGAACTGGCAAGCAATGTCAGAGTCGCCAAGAGCCACATTGGTAACTGTTACAATGCCTTCGTTGTCGCAAGTCCAGTCCAGGAATACATTATCCGGCCTTATATCTGCCGATGCTGATTAATTACTTGTTCTAAGTTATAATCATGTGTAAGCTATAAAAGGTTTACCGGTGTGAATCCAGTTCTTACTATGAAGCTCTTTTATTGCTTCTGCTACATGTCGTAGGATCTTACGTCGTTGCAGCCAAGGAAGGTCCGAATTGTTCTGAATTAAGGAAAGCAGGGTGCTTTTATAGTAAGGATAGATCAAAAGGTCTTCCTCGTGGTTGCAATCAATGTGCATTCGAAGCCGACGAGAGCCCCGAAACTCGTCTGCGCGGAGGAGAGACGATTTGTAAAAGAATGTATGTGGGCGTCTAAGAATAAAAGATTTGTTCTCGGACCTAAACAAGATAGTTAGCGAACCTGATAGGCTGTGAGATGAGTTCATGGGTGCGCGACGTACTCGGCTTTGAAAATGCTACTAGTAAAGCCAAAGTCGTGGGGATTGTGCCGGAGTATTTCGCTGTGGACATAGACGCGACCCGATTCGCCTACTATGGTTGATACCATTCTGATACCAGTGCGGTGGGCACGGCCGACTTCAAGACGCTGAGGCCATACAATCGGGCGCTTCGAGGCTATGTGAGACCACCTGGGCCCCAGATGAGTAGCACTTACATGCCCGCTCTTAATACCCTTGAGAGTCTTGGTGAGGACAGTTGAGAGGACGACAGGCATGAGGCTGGCGGCAGTACAAAGCGTGGGATAAAGTATATATGGTTGAAAGCAGAACGTATAGTGCGCGAGGACACCTGTAAGATGAGTTCTGTTCGATGACTACGTGAACGGGAGAACTAGAAGAGTGGCATGCCTGGAGATGCCGTCGGAGCACTTGTGCTCGTGCCTCCTTAGCAAGTTCTTCCCCTTCTTCGCGTCGGCGTTACACGTTTAGTATACGACTTTTAGCTTCTTCTCAAGTAATTGCTATAATCTTCTTGAGATCCGGTCCACGAAGGAGTTGAGCTACAGTTCGTGCTTTCGTGTTTACAGAAAAGTTGATGCACCGACTTCCCACTATAGGGAGTCAGAGGTGGGGCCCGATTCATCTTGAAGCTATCCCTGCCAAGCAGATACCTAGATACTTAACATGGCTATTTAGCCGAAGCTCAACCGACCCGCTCTCCCAGCGCCGGTAGCGTCCCCAGCCGGGACGTCGTATGATGAATTGATTCTTTGACGTTTCCCGCGAAAAGCTCCCGAAGCTCAACCACCTACGTACAGAACGAACAAACCCATCTCCCCTCCACCACATCTCCGTCAATCCTTGTGAAGGTACATAAATACTCACACCTCGCATATACAAGCTTCGAGCGAGCTGCAGAAAAGCTAATTGACCCCTCCAGATGTCTCCCCAAGCCGCCATGGTCCGGGCCATTAGCCCGCGCATCACCTCGCTCGTCAGCCGCCGGGCCTTCCACGCCACCCGCGCCCGCCTGTCCTCGCCCTACCACTACCCCGAGGGCCCCTACTCCAACCTGCCCTTCAACACCAAGACGCGCTTCTTCGCCGTCCGCTACTGGCTCTACTGCATCACCGGCTTCTTCGCGCCCTTCGGCATCGCTGGTGCGTCAATTTCCTACGTTCCCCGATGTCGACCAATCCCTAGACTATACAAACGTTTGAGGGGGTGCAGAAAACGGATGAGAAACCATGAGGCGTGGTAAATAATAGCTAACAATTGCGTTTTCACAGTCTGGCAATCCAACAAGCCCAAGGCTTAAGCGGCTCGCGATCAAGGCGTTGTACTAGTGTCGGGTTATGGACGAGCATGATAACACTGCGATGGGCGAGGCCTGCGATGCGAGCGTCAGGGGCGATGGAGCTGTACATATAAGAGCACTATAGACCTAAGGGGCCACAGCCAAAACTACAATTTCATTTGTCCGCTCATCTTCGACATATACTAGTGATCTGGTTAAAAAAAGGTCTACGAATAATCGAGAGATAGGCTATGCGTGCTAAGCCAGGAGTCGGCGAGGGCTATACCGTTTTATTTACCCTCGGGTCTGTCGTCAATATTTGCCCAGCTCGCTCGTGAAGTTCTAGGTGGTCAGAACATAGTCCAATGATAAATCAGAAGAAACGGAGCCCCGGTCTGTCAAACTCAATAGGACAAGGTCATGATGATACTCGACGATACATCGGTAAGCTACAACGTGTTTTGAGCTGTCTCTCAAGGCCTATCTATTCAAGGCCGATATACAACAGAACATCCTCGCTAGCCTGAGAGTAGCCACTGTTTATCAACAAGTTCTTATTTCTTTTATATACATGAGATAGTGGTATCATAAGGTCAGACAGGCTGTTCATGCCTTCAAAGATACACAGTTTTGTTTTAGTACACCGCCATACATGCATGCCCAGGCCTTCTAATAACTCCAACTATGCTATCCATTTCATATAATCCAGCGTGGTCTAGTAGTATCTAGACCACGGCTTTTCAGGAGCCGCTGCAGAAAATGCAGCATGTATTGGGAATTTTCCTCGTCTAAGTCCCATCTAGAATGTAGACAGTCATAAACCTCTAACAGTTCGTTTCTGGTTGCATATCGGGCATGCGCCTCAAGAACGGCCATGGACAGCCATGTGCTAATGTACAGACCGTCTGCGCCAGAATCAAGGGCATCTAGGAAAGCGTCCCAAACGTTCCTGAGCCTCTGAGCACCCCAGTCTGTGCCCGGTACACCATGTGCAGAGAATGATTGGAACAGCGCCAGAAAGACGACTCCGTTGAGCGGGATCATGTAAGCCTTCATCTCATCTAGAAACTGGGCCACTTTGCTGAGGTTGCCAAGTCGTACGCCATAGTGATTCAGGAGGATCCGGTATGTCTGCAAGTCTGGGGATAATAACGCGGACTTCTGAAAAGCGGGGCGCATGCTAGAGTATTTTCTGCCGACGCGAGCAAACATTGAGAGTACTTTTGTGATGGCCTTTTCCGTGGTATAATCTCTATGGGGTAGCGTTGGTAAATCCTTGTTGAACGTCTTCATCTTTTCGTAAACATGTTCAGCTGATGGTTCTTCACCGCATCGAATGAAGCTGGCTATGAGACAGTTCAAGACCGTTGTGTCAACCATCTCGCCGGCCTCGACCATTTCTCTGTACCCAGCCCTGACACCGCTTGAGTCTTGTTGAAGACCGAAGAAGTGGATGAGACTGACGTAATGATACCGACTGAATGCAAATCCACGATGCGTCATCTCTTGGTAGATCATCTCAGCCAAGAGGAACTTGCCTGCCTTTGATGCGGAGTCAAAAAGGATATTGAAGGTCACATCATTCGCCTTTAGGCCTGCTTCCTTCTCCATTTGACGCCATAGTTTGAGTGCAGCCTCAACTTCGACGTCTGTGGTCACAGCGACGTAGCTAGTGGCAAAGGACATGGCAGTATTCCATTGGAAAGTAGTTAAGGAGAAGCCGGAATTTTTGATGTCGGCCATCACGGCAAAGTATCTTAACATGGATTTCTGGTCTTTGCGTTCGACCGATGCCAAGGCAGCTGTCAGCGAATGACGCGTGGGAGCAGTAATCTGCATTGGCCGAGGCTCAGGAAGTGCTTGATAGAGCTCCCATATGGTGTCGAGGGAAACTCGACTCCGATACCGAGCCCAAGCGGCAAGTGCTAACCGCAACTCCCGCGCGGGTTCTGATTCAGCATCCGCCGGGTTTTGGTCGCCATAGATGGTCTGAAGCTCGATATCCTCGGGATTATCGGAAACGGTGATATTAGGTCCATCCGACGCTGCATACTTCCTGAAATAGGGGTCCCTGTAGAATTTAAGAGCCGCATCGACAGAAGTATCGTCGTAATAGTCGACGATTCCAAGTACCTCATCTTTCGGCTGAACCAGAGTACGCCGCTGAAAGAGGGACGGATTGTGTGGCTTATTTGTTCGCTCCGTGGATCTAGTGGGCTCGCTGGGCTCGCTGGGCTCAGCGGATGCTATGGCGGTGTGATTCCAACTACGTACGCTCGTAGGATACGAGGTAAAGTAGTTTGGGTTCGGAGATCGACCGCCGGCCGGTGCTACCGCTGCGCAGAAGTTTCGGCGTAGCAGGAGGCTAGGGTGCGGGTGCGGGTGCTGGTGCTGGTGCTGGTAGTATTTGCGCGCCCATTGCGGCTGGGTCGGCCGTGTGCAGCGGGAAAAAACAGTGTGCAGGCCATTGGCGATAGACAATGCGCCTGCGCTATGTATACGCACAACTTGGGCACGGGCTATTGAGCTGGCCGCTGGCGAGGGTTGGCTAAGGAGTACCGCGCCGTATCTCGACCCGTCTATTCTGGAGATGTTCATGAGCTGGTGTCCCGCATGGTGGTCTCGTCATCACAGCCTTGCCTATATGCGGGACAGCATTGGTAAGTTACTGTGCTGCTTGGTCGGTGGTGAACAGGTACAGCAATGCCTGTTGTTGGCTCTGGCGCAGTCTGCCCGCTAGTATCAAGATTACCAGCGAGGTTTTACTCTGACCTCAGGAAAAAAGATCATAGGGCAAATTATTGGAGAAGAGGATCCGACGCTGCAGCTGTGGTGAACCCCTGCTTAGCGCGATTAAGAGGGACTAAAGTGCATGCGCCAGCCGAGGTGATGTAACAATTAACACGCAGGCCCACTAACAGCTTCGGGACGGTGTAATAATTAAGTGGAAAAAATAGCGTGAAAGACATTGACATTTAATTACTACTTCGTCCCAAAGCTGTTAGTGGGTCTGCGTGTTAATTGTTACATCACCTCGCCAGCCAGTCTGCTGCCCCATTCACAATTTAGAGTGGGTCCCCGGATCAACATGTTCTCCCTTAGTCAATTCAATACCTAAATTTCTCGCGAGCTTGAAGCGGTTTTGTACGTCCTTGACGCGGGACGAGACAAGACGAGACGAGACGAGACGAGAGTTTTGAACGGCAGCAACAGCCCATCTATGGCATGACATCGGCAACATCTAAATCCCAATCAATTGACTATTCGGATCAGCTCTTTCTTGTCCTCGAACCCCCCCGCCAGGTCACGAAGCCCTCGCCATGGGCGGTCAGCGACAGATCAGGCCCTCCCGGGTCTATCAGACCGTCACCAACATGCTCAATCACCGAATAGTGGGCGATGTCCATGTCCAGAAGCCCATTTGGTACAACGTCGTCGAGTCGATACCGCCCTCCGAGATCGTCACGCGACCCTTTCCACCCCAACATAAGAAACAAAACCCAAGGACACGGAGACCAAGCAAGCTATTCCAGCCGCAGCAATTGGTTTATGAGGAGGACGGGTTGCGAAGCCAATTCTACAAAGACCACCCCTGGGAACTGGCGAGGCCGAGGATGATCATCGAAATGGACGGCAGAGATGCAGAGCGATACGACTGGTCGAGGGGACTACGACAACCGGGCATGCCCCTCTGTGGCGAGAGGTAGGTGCCCACATACTGCGGTGTTCTTGATCTCTTTGCGCGGGAATGCATTCTCATAGATCCCATCGACTAACCGCTACTGTTTCAGTGTCGTCCAGCGACAACTATGGATGATGCACAACGTGGAAGGCATGACACAAGAGAAAGCCTACGATATCGTACGGCGGGAGTTCTATGCGCTGCGGCACGAGGAAGACGTCGAGCGACGGATAGCCAAGGAGGAAGCCATGAAGGTGGGCGCGTACTTTGGCAAGACGGCCATGCAGGTCGGCATGGAGCTCGAAGACCAACAATACGACCTCTGGAAGAAGTGGGCCAGCAAGCAGATCAACAGCGTCCAGGCTGAACAAGATGCGGCCTACACCAACTTCCGTGCCGCGGAAGAGGGTAGCGGAGAGGACGGCGGCGGGGATGCAGAGGAGGAGTTGGTGGCGGAGACTATCACAGCAGGTGAAACTGCCACGAAAACTGCTCGGACGACGTAGGCTGCTGGGGTTATAGTTTGTCCTCAGTGTAGAACTACTGTATGAATTACATGTGTATACCGCCCAAACGCCACGCTCTGAGTGCCCGAAGTGTGTTTGGATACCAAGCGCTTATATGCTCCCTAGCCATGCAAATGCAGATTCCAAAAAGGTCGCGATCGCAATGCCAAATACCAATAACACACACCACTAATAGTCGTACAACAACTCCGGTGTTTTAAGCGTCTGCCAACAAATCATTCAGCTGACGGATGCGGTCTGTGTATGCTCGTCGCTAATAATGGCATCAGTGGGACAAATTCAAGCCTAGCTCAGAGAGTGACTCACAATATCTTCCAGCTTTTTCACATCCTTCTCATTAGAAGCCCGCGCAATGACTCGTGCGAGTAAGTCAACGACTTCGATGTAATATGACTTGGCGCCATCGTGATATTGGGCCTGGTCGAGCTGAACGGCGGTCCTGGCCTTAGCCAACGCCACAGACAAGGTTGCTTTGGACGACAATGGCATCCTAGCGCTGACCATCACCGCATGTGGGATTTTTTTATGTAGGATTTTTTTTTCTATCCGTAAGACAGACAACAAGGAGTGATTCATCTGAACATTGCGAGAAAATCAGAAAACAAAACACACGCAGATCGGAGTTTATCAATTGTGCTGTTCATTGTGCTGTCGTTGGTTCTTCTGTGGGCCGCACTTCATCGACGTCTCAACCCCCTGCTTGGCGGAGTGCTGTCAATATATACAGTACCGCGATTTCAATGCGTTCAACATATGATATGTTCCCGCGCCTCAGTTGTGCGTGTTATTTTGTTCCTAACTTGTGGCTCCGTTGAAACTTGGGGAGCTATCTAGCTGGTCATTTCAAGCACTACCTACTATATATGTGTTTTTCTGTAAGTCTACTTGGGAGGTTCAACCCGGCTTCGCATACTACGTACCTAAGCCTTCACTATTGTGAGGCTCTGGCTTACATAAAGCATTGCCTATCTATACTATATACGTGCATGCATACGGTTGTGTTGGCGAATCTGGGTACCAAAGCGTGGGAGGTTGTGATGCTATGCGACGAGGTAATACCTAGGTACCCACCAGGCTAAGCCTCAGTCTTGTTTATGGCTTCATTATGCCACCTACCGTCGAGTTGGCCGGTACGTTCCTTCAATGGAGAAAAGGTATGAAACGCGGTCCTTAAAACCAAAGTGTCTAACAGGTGTGATGTGATGTACGTACTTAGGCCTACCTACATATAGCCTTACCGATCACAATGCAACGTCCTGCTGCATCAACCTACAGGTCGGTAACCCAGCTACCTGTTTCGCTATCGGACTGGCCGACAGGTGAGTTTTATTTGGTACTAAATTAGCCAAGAATATCTGGCGATCGTCCAGCCCCATGTCAATAGAAGTTCTTCAACGTTTTGCTGCAATTTGTTTCACATGTTCCATTATTTCACATGCGGACAGGATAGGGCGTAAGTATACTATACTATCTCGGTAGTCTATCGGCAGCAGCATGCAAGTCAGTCGGTGAGCCCCCCAGTCCCTGCCTACTAAGTGCCCCCTATCATACCGCATTAGTCTATCTAGGTAGTTGGTGTTGCAGGGCTGGGTCCTCCTATTTGCCAATTTCCTCCGCAGGATCCCAGCAGCCCACCCCAGTGTAAGATAGTGCTGTGGTGCTGTAACGGCCTACACTTACCTGTTCTGGCGTTCCTAGCCAGGAGTAACATCTGCATTGCTCAGGTTCTGGTGCGCTAATCCCCTCTTCCGAGTGCCTATAGCCACGGGCAACTATACCCTTTTACAGATAACTATACCCTTCAAGGTCTTTACCGCGAAAGCAAAGCACACGAGCGGTCAGACGTCTTCCCAGGAGTGTAACCGCCTCGATCCAAACTTCCCCCACCTCGAGTGCCACCATTAGTGAGAGGGATTCGCGTCTAAGCCTTATTGTTGCTTAGTACCCTGGAGCCGTCACCCTCAGACTCCATGAACAAGGACTTTCAGGAGAAACACTTATATACCATACAACATACATACTACGTGCCTCACTTAGCTTAGTCAAAACGTAAAACAAAAGTAGCAACAAGGAGACGACGCGCCACAAACATACATACATACACTCACTCAAAGCAAAAAGGAAAGAAGAGACAAGCAATGGGCCGCTCAACAGTAGGCAAGTCCTACTTGCCCATCGTGCAAAACGCCGATAAGTAAGCCCCAGCCTTGCCCTCGTCCCCTCATCTTTTATACCGGCCAGGAACAGTCGAGCTCATGCGCAAACCCCCTCAATCAAGCTTCCCCTATGACCGCGATCCTCTAGAGTTCTACTACCAGCTCGTGCTAGCCGGCGACCCCAAGCCGCATGGCTACCTGCGTCCGGAGACGGTGGCCAAGATGCCATGGACGTCTTCGTTCCGCGTCGAGCACGAGCACCCGCGCACCGTGACGGTCCTGGACTCGTCGCAGGGGCGCGACAGCGCCGCGGCCTTCACGGCGGCCTTCAGGGAGCTCGTGAACGTCCTGATAGAGCAGGACACGTTCAAGCTGATCGCCAAGACGCACAGCGAGCCCTTCACCATCCTCTCGTGGCCCACGAGCAAGGAGGAGGGCGGCACGGGTAAGGGCACCGTGACCATGGAGCGTTTCGCCGCGCCCCTCTTCGGCATCCTGCTGCAGGGCGCGCACATGATCGCCTACGTACGCTCCCGCGCCACCGAGGACGACTGCGGCGTGATATCGGGGCTCTGGATCCCGCGGCGCGCCAAGCACCTCTTCAGCAGCCCCAACATGCTCGACGCCACCGTCGCGGGCGGCATAGCGGCCGGGACGACGGCGCTGGAGACCATCATCAAGGAGGCCGGCGAGGAGGCCTCGCTGCCTCCGGAGCTCGTGCGCACGAGGGTGCGGTCCACGGGCCTGCTGACGTACATCAGCTCGACGGACGCCATACACGGCTGGCTCGGCGAGTCCGGGCTCCTGTGCCCCGGCATCGTCTACATATACGACATGGAGCTGCCGGAAGACGTCATCCCGAAGCCCCACGACGGCGAGGTCAGCAGTTACAGCCTCATGAGCGTCGGAGACGTGCAAGCGGCGCTGCTAAACAACGAGTTCAAGCCGGATGCCGCCGTCGTTGTCGTCGACTTCCTCATCCGCCACGGTGTTATAACCGCGGACAACGAGCGGAACTTTGTCCGGATCAATGAGCACATACATCGCCGACTACCCTTCAGAGTTGCTGAGCGTTAACGGGCCGATGGACGGATCTTACTAAACTTAGACAGGTTTTATCTGGTGGGCGACAAAAAGTGAGACAAAACTAGTGAAACAAAACTTTTAAACCCAGAAAAAAAGAGCGATAAGCGATAGCCTACGATGCTTGGGCGCTTTACTTTTGATTGTACTAAATGGAGCTCCATATGAGCGGGAACGAGACGAATATATTCGACGTAAATATTGCCGATGTAGCGACGCAAGAGCAGCTGCATTCATGGCTGATATTCTTTCAGATTTAAGAATGTCATAGGCATTGAATATGTCCCGGATGATTCACCCAACTTTAGTTCTATACTTGATGCGCGTGCTTCTTATCATAGCGAGTAGTTTATTAATCGCGACAAGTGTGGACACTATATGATCAGTTGACGTCACGATGTTCAAAGCTTATGCTAAGAGTCGTTGGGCTCAGAATTAGAGGATCCGTAAATTGCCTGCAGTCAATTTCTCTTGCGTCATGAAAGCAAATACAGAATCTAAATGCCAGGTGGGCCTACTGAAACCCTAATTACACGTTTCGGTACCTGTCGGTACAATCGGACGTTCCCACGCCCGGCCTAGGAATCATCAGTGTAGTTGGTGCTACCGGAAAACTTGTGAATGTGGAGAGGTTATCCTCGTGTGTCTGTGATGTGGGTGAGTGTGGGTATGTGAAATGCTGCAGTAGAATCAGCGTCAAATCAAGTGCTGCTAATCTGCGCATGGGTAAAGGGAAAATCGACAAATAACCGTAGACGGTGTCGCTTTGGTTCTGCCGTTTACCAGGAGAAAACTTGTGGAGCGGGCAATAAGCGAGAAATAGAAGTACGGTATGCCGCTGAGAAGGGCAGCTTCACAAGAGCCTACTGAAGTTAGACTTATACTTCAGAGTGAACAGTATACTTCCAACTTACGCGTTGAGTTTCCTAGGAGCAATAGGTCAGGCCAGTAATTAGTATCTCAAAAAGCCTTGGTGCGAGAGAACAAACTGCTGTAGACTGCATCCACAACAGGCGCGGCGCTAATCATACGGCCCCCAAAATAACGGCCATTGAGGCCCTTGATGGCATTTTCGCCTCCTTGTACTTTGTCGAACTTGAGATAGATGTCGCCCTGTGAATTAGGATCGAGGGAAATATGCACCACATGGCCATATTTCTCTTCAGCTTCCTGTCTAACGTCATCCTCAAGTTCCTTGATCCAACTTTCACCTTCTTCCCTATAAGTTGTGTTAGTAGAAGCCCGATTGAGACTATTCGTTGGGGACGTACTCTGAGGGGTCAAACATGTTGTGTAAAACTACACAGCGACTAGCCATGTTTACCTTGACAGGAAGGGGTTTGGCTTCTGTCTTAGGTTTAACAACCGGTCCTTCGTTCTGAGTCCCGTTGGACGGCTCGTCTGTTCGTGCAAGTTTTCGCATGAGGGCATCGCGACTATAATTGTTAAAGTTTACACCAGCAACATCAGTGTCGTCTAAGGCACTAGCACCGGTTGCCTTGTCGTTGTCGCGGCCACCGGCGCGATCGAAGCCGGAGGTTTGAGGACCTCGTCCACCCGCACCGGAGAAAGCGGAACCTTGATATGGTTGGTTTTGGCCTTGGAATCTCTGGAGGAGATTGGCAGTTGACTCAGGGGTGAACTTATCGTTTCCAAGACCAACACGGATTGGGCGACCGGCGAGGTCAAATCCATTCATTTTCTCAAGTGCTTCCCGAGCTTGATCAGCGTCGCGGAACCTATGTACGTATCAGCATAAGGTAGTTGAAGATTAACATGGAAAAGCGGAGAGCATACTGTACGAATCCATAACCACGGCTGCGACCAGTGTCGTCTTTCTGGAGCTGGACAAATTCGAGTTCGCCGAACGGCTCGAAGACATTCTGCAAGTCTTGTTCGGTGATGCTGAAATGGATATTTCCTACATAGAGGCGGTGAAAGGGCACCGAGTTACCGTGGCCTGAGCCGTCGGTATTACGCACTTGGCGATTTTTTTCAGCTTCCGTAAGTTGAACAATAACCGGAATACCTAATAGTTTTTGACCTGTGAGCTGAAGGGCTGCAGTGACGGAATCTTCGTTCTTAAATTCAACGTAGCCAACACTATAGCACGGAGGGTCAGCAGCATCCAGAAAGGGAGTTCCTCGTGACATACCCTTTAGACCTCCCACTAATACGGTCCTTGACAATTTGGGCCTCGTTTACAGGGCCGACCTTCTCGAAAAACTCCTTCAGCTCCTTGGTGCGTAAGCGAGCTGCGAGTTGCTGGACGAATACGGTGCGGCGGTCGCGCTCATCCTCGGTCAGCACGGGAGTGGCGTCGCGCTTGGGAGTCCGCCCATTGCGGGGTCTTTCATCGTCTCTGTTTCGGTAATGGCCGCGATCATCGCGGTCGCGGTCGTCCCTAGGACGGTAGTGGCGGCGAGGTGAGCGCGAGCGCGAGCGGTCTCGGCCACCACGGCCGCTGCGGTAGTAGTCCCCATCACCTCCTCTGTGACGGCGTGAGTGTCGGCGATCATCATCACGACTCCGGCTTCTGCGCCTACTCTTGTGGCTCCCTGCATCACTTCGCGGAGTGGCTTCTCTGCCATCATCTCGGTCACGTCGACCACGGTCGGTACTACGATCGCGCCTTCTCGGAGGACTGCGGTCTCGGCGGCTACGGTCTGAGCTACGATCGCGATCCCGACGGTCGCTTCGATCGGACTTCTCGCGGTCGGCAGAGTCGCGAGGCTGGCTTTCCTTTACATCGTCATTCTTGCTGGCGGTAGCATCAAGCAGAGCCTCAACGTCGAGCGCGGCCATCTTAGGCTGCAGAATCCTAAGCAAGATAGATTGACCTGAGACTGGAGGGTCAGGATAGCTAGATTATATTAGAAGTTGTTAGATGATCCCTCTCAACAGAGAGTGAGAAAATGAAGAGATGACTTTGTCGGAGGGGAGGAGAGTCAAATCGATGATCAATTGCCTTGATGGAAGTAACGACGCCGAGTCAGGATTAGGAAGGCAGCGAGATGCAGAAGATGGAAAGTGGCGGGCAAGTGGGTCGACAGCAAAAGGCTAGCGCGGAGTTTCCTCGGATAACTCTAAATAAGCATCACTGTAGTTATAATCGATCCCGCACAGTACGTCTCTAGCGGCAATCGGCAATGGCGACTTCCTCTAGAAACAACCTTGAAACATTCAAGCAATTTATATTAGAACTTTACTAATAGCAATGCACTATCCTTCACTTTGCCATTTCTTAATATGAAATTCTCTATATCTAAGCCGAGGAGAAAGAATTACTGTAATAATATGATCAACCCCAGGGTAATTGGGTTGAGAATTCATATCTCAGTTGATCACTCATTTACAGGTTGAATGTCAGTCCGACGAAGCAGGATACAAACACGATGCTAAGATAGCCACCAGTCAACATTTCGGATACAAAATAGCAACTTGCCACATGATATTTATCAAGCTTTAATCTGACAGACAAACCTCTAACTTGTTATACCATTCTCTTGTCATCCTACGGGAATCCCTATGTCCAGAAATAGCTCACAACAGTATCGCATATCTTCAACCAGTGTCACCCTATAACTTCCATCGCTGCGCTACTTCGAAAGTAGATCATGAAAGCTATCCGCCGAGGTTATTGATTTGACCCTAACAACATGTTGTGTTTCTCTCATCGACTGCGTGGTAGTGTCTCCGCCAATTGAGAGTATATACGAATTTTCGTCGGTCTTGCCGATAGACTGAGCCGCGGTCGAAATTGTTTGATACCATCTCACAGGCTGCACCAATATAGACTCCAGTACACTGCGGACGGCGTCATGACGAGGAATGATCTGGCCGTCAAAGTTGGATCTTACGAGTTCCCGATTGCCAAAGCGCGGGTCGAGACGACCCTCGCACGCTTTTATGATCTTGGCCGGTATATCTGCATGTCTGTCCGTATGATATCTTCCATTCAGGCCGATTTCGAGAAAATTGATGTCATTTCGAAGGAGGTCTTCCCGTAGACCTATAGCCATCTCTGCTGGCGTGGTGATAGTGATATCCCGTTCATCTCTAGTTGCGGCTATATACGTCTTCAGACAAAGGTTAGTCATAGTCAGGATAACCGCCATAGCTAAGACTCGAAGCAACATACGTTTCGATGCTTTTGCAAGATTTGTTGAATGTCTTCAAGCGTTCTGGTATCTGCCCACCGAACCGCCAGAGTTGCACTTCCGGCACTGCCGTCGTTACTCATCTGGTCTGCATCAACGTAGGCGCCTATGCAAAAGGCTAACCTCAGTGACGTGCAAGAGAGCGCCACGATGTCCTCTACAGTCCTGGCGCTTGCCACGGCCTGGGCACTGAGAAGACCGGCGCATAAGCCTTGAACGCCTCCCTTAGCGGCGACAATTTCTATTAGGCAGTTATGATTAGCAACTGCAATGTGCTCGATGAAGCTCAAGTATTGCACCACGTGGTTTAAAACTGTGATAGGCACAATCAAGATATTCCGTCTTTCGTCACTAAAGTGTTCGTTGACTGTGCCAGATGAAAGCCCCTTCAGCTTCCTGATAGCAGCTTTGCCGTCAATGCTGTCAAGTACAGGATCTTGATCTGTCATCTCAGTCCATAATGAGTCAAGATCGCGGACGGCTTCGATCAGGGGCTTAAGGAGTGAAGCTTTTCGGTGATATTCTCCGTTGAGCTGCAGAATCTGATCTTGGGACGGCAGTGGAGTTAACGACCCGAATGTGATCAGTGAGGGTAAGGCAGCCATCGTTAAGTGATGTTGATCTGCCTTAGTTGCTCTAAGATGGACGGCGTGTATGGCAAGGCGAGGTTCCCAATCTCACTACACCTCAATGCAATGGTCTATCCTATAGCTCCCGAGATTGAGAAACCAGGTTTGCAGTCTCGAACCGATCTATTATATAGCGGATGTTGTATGTAAGGGCTCATCTTGCCAGACGAGCCGGCCTTCCCGACTTATACATCTAGGACTGCATGATATGGTCAAGGGATCGGTAGTGATACAGTGGTTTACTCATAAATGCCAGGTAAACTTCGGGAGTGCCAATGCCGCCTACCTTTCGGCTCACGAAGCAGCACTTGGACAACTACATATGAGCTCCTCACTGCTTACTGAGTACATATACGATTCGCAGAGCGTGTGGGGCATCTCGGATTCTCGGAAACATCCTCCTGACAATCGCGTTCTAATAAGTATTCAGAGGACCATAAACTTACCGTGGCTATTGCATCACGATATTGTTTCCGAGAAAGTGAGGCGCAATGCCCATATGTATATATCCTGTACAAGTTCCATGCAAGCGATCGCTGACTAACTGACTATTCGACGTCCGAGACATGCGCGAAAACATCGTTCTACAGAAGATATTACTTCCATTCGGTGTACCCTCTTCGCTTACTACCCTCTTTGCAGCACGAATCCTTCGCCCTGGGGAGAATGTCGCATAGATAATTGTTAACCAGTCTTCAACTATATAGGTTGATGAGGGCGCTTCTATAGACCTTTTCCTTGTTAGTGAATTGGAACTGTCTCAGCATAGTTTTTTAGTCACGTGCACATGAAATCTAGAACCTCGATACTGCACTGTCGAAACATGTAACCTAGAGCGAGCCCAACTACTTACTCTGATCTTTCAGCTGATACTCGTCCAGATATCATTCATGCATACACTGTTTCCTCGAGTTTCTAGACTATGCGTTTTTAGATTAACATTACTTATATATATAACACTAAGCTGAGTGTTTTTCAGTTTCTATTCAACCGATGACTGCTGCTGTCGGGAATTAGCGAATACCCATTTTGACTACCGCAAGGCCCTATGGTATGTGTACAAGAACGTAGTCGCATTATGAATTTTATCATCCATTAAAACCATCACTTCGTCTTGACCAGTGTGGGCAGCTCAGTGTGAAAGATGCGATCCCAGAACGCGCTTGTGACTCCGAAGCCCAGTTCGTAGTCGAGAAAATGATGGGCAAGGTGGTACTTCTTGAGACCCTTGTACCAGAGTGGAAGGTTCTGGTGATGAAGGAAGTAATGTGTCATGTCATACATCACGTAACCGAAGATTCCACCACAGTAGATAGCTGTCGCGAGGTGCCAGTTGAAGAAAAAGAGGGTGTGCGCCAACTTCCAAAAAGGCGTCGCCAGGACGAGGAAAAGAGTGGGCGGCATTACCAGACGATACTTATCCATAGGTAGGTAGTGATGAACACCATGGAGTAAAAAGTGCAAAGTAATACCGACCCTATTATCGGGAAGATAACTGTGAAAGGAAGTCAGTGATGAGGTGCCATGAGAGCGCTCGTGTATAACATACTAGTCCAGGTGAAATAAGCATCGATGCAATATATACTCTACGAGGGTCCATATGAAGACACCGAGGAGCCAACTAGCAGCGAGAGCCCCGTAGTTTTGAAAGCCTTGCGCTGCTAGATAGGTTCCGTAGGCGTCCGCAGGGAGCCACAACAAAGGAACCACCCACCAGGGGGTCAAACTGAGGGGTTCGAGGAAGTTTCCAAATAACGGTGCCGATGCGCCACCCTTGTAGTGTCTTGGTCGATGGACCTGGTCCAGATAGAACTCTTTGCTAAATCCACCATTCCATACTTGCATCAACAACGGCTTGTTCAGGTCGAGAAACCTGTGTGTCTTGTAGTCTTGGCTCAAATCTGTGTCCTTGCTCAGGTCCTCCTCACAGGACATGCCGGTTCGGGGGTGGACCGTGGGCGTGACTTTCTCGTTGATTTGGGGGTTGGATGCATTATTCTGATCTTGCGTCTTAGGCGCAAGCTTCTCGCTCACGACAAATGCGACGAGTGAATCTTCTAAGACTTCGTAGGCAGCCTCAGAGTGAGCGTGTGAGTCTTCGTCCTTCAGGATTTGGGCAACATCCTTTCCAGCATACTCGAGGACCAAGTCGGCACCACCGGGATGGGCATCAAGGAAGTCGGTCACGTCGTAGACGTTGGTGCCGATGGTAACATAGCAGGACTTGGCCGAGTTGTGCGACTCGACCTCGGCCTGCGTCAAGGTTGGGAGAGTCCGCCCTGGCGACATATTCGCGATCTAAGCGATCCAAGCAATGCGAACGAGCAGGGTGCGACCAGTCAAGTGCGAACCAACGTCAACTAGGCAAAAGGAGCGTAATTGAAGGTGTGTGTAGGTAAAAGCGAGGGAGGGAAGGTGGGCGGAAAATATAAGAGAATGTGGTCAATCTGGAAATTGAAGCTGATAAAGGAGGGACAAGCTCGCATAAAGCGGTATGCCGATCGATTTTTATCAGGGGTCGCAAGTGAAATTAATAGTCCAGCTGCCCGCCCTACAGGCTCTACAGTGTACTTCCGCGCACTCCGCGGGTGCCAGACGCGATCGACCCACAGAAGCGCCACTGCGCAGTCACGGCCTGACAGTGGCGTTACCCGGTACGCCTATCGTATGATCCCGGTAGCGTGGGTAACCGACACTAGGCAGCACTATAACGAGCAAACAACCCCTCGACTTTTACATTGCTGATTGCCTGGCCCCCTGAATCATCTGAAAAGATTGATATAATTCTTGCTTTTAACTCAGCACAAATAACCCGAAAGCGAAAATCTATGGGGCAGCTCAGGAGATGCGCAAGTAATTCTTGCGTCTCCAGTATGATGATGTCTGACATGACACAACAAGAAAGGGGTTATGCAACCCTTTATATATACAATACTACAGCTTTTTCTCTCAGTAGTAGTAGTTCGAAGCGCTTTCCGGCACCATGCGAACCCGCCCAATCCATGCGTGCAAATCTCCCCAAACTCCACGCCATGCAATGCTATAAATAAAGACAAAAGCCGACTGCGTCATCATAAACCCGCAATGCCTTGGGTAGTAGCCTCCCTATATCTACCCGTAGGATGCCATGCTTCTTTTGCAGTTTCGAAAGCTCACGCAAAGATGTGAAATACATGATGTGTGATAACGCCTCCAAACAAAGTGTTTCCATACACACCTGATAACTCAGATGTTGCACCTTTCGCCCAAATATGCCACATAAAGATGATAACGGCTATGGCCTGAGCCAGTGCCAAGTTAGCAAGAGACGGTGCGAATATTGATGGCCGTGTATCTCCGCGAATTTGACGATCAACTTCCAGGTCGGCTGCTAACCTGATCGACACCATAAGGCAGACACAAACAGAAGCTAGAGCAAGGCTTCGCCCATAGTATTGCTCGGAATCGGATCCTAACGCGAAGATCCAGCCGTATAAGGCGCCGAGGAGGGCTGCTAATTCAGCAACACGAGCAATGGTACGGTTCGGGATCATCTGCCCATGAATACTTGACTTCCTGCTCTTCCCTGGATCTGGTCTCTCTTCCTCGTCTGAACTCGGGTCGATGCTGAATGATTTCGCAAACATGCTAGATAGACCGTCTCGCGGGTCATCCTTTGGCAGAGGGGCATGAAATTTGGGCGGTGCAATACTCAACTCGGCACCGCCTTCCTGAGGTCTACTACTAAAATTAACGGGCTGATGTCCTGTTGACTTGAAGAAGTTTTCTCGCTCTTTCGGTTGCTCTCGAATGATGGGACGCATAGGAGGGTTTCGCAACCTCTGGGCTGGGTTGGTAGGGGCTGGTGGCACTTTATACCATATAGGACCAGGTTTTTGTTCAATGGGCGCCTCGCTAAACCTCGGGTTGGTGTTTTTAACCTTAAAAGCATTATAAGAGCTGAATGCACGATGTTGGGAACCGGACGGAGACCAGTCCATTTCATCAGGGTCATGTGTTATGTGAGATCGCGCTTGGGCGGGTTGCGGGGGTTTGTTCGTTACCAGCTGAGAAACAGGGCTCGTCGGGTTACTCTTTTGCTCATCACCGTGCGTTTGAGAATGTAAGCTAGATACTGATGATACCGCCTGCTGTGCCGAAGTAGGCGGCGAATGTAGTATATCATCCAAGATATCGCCAAGACCGGGGTTACTCCTCGCGGAACCCCCGGTGGATGGTACTGGCAAGCCGGCGGTCAGCTCCGCTGGCTGCCGAAAAAGGGGCCTGGTGTCCGTGCGAATTGACTTCTTAGCCGCCACGTAAAGCTATGTCCATTTAGCGACTACTAGTATATACGTCACGACATTTCGATTACCTACCTGAATCATGAATAAGGGTATGACAAGTTGAGCAACAAGTTGGGTACTCGTGGGAAGCCCTTTGGATCTGCTGTATTGAGCAATAGAGAGCGCGACCGTTCGCAGAAGGAGAGCCATAAGTTGATACGTATACCACTGCCTGAATCCAAGAATATGGGCAGTGAAGCCTCGGATGCTCTGTTTAAAGCGTGGATTCCAAGGAAACGAGCACATCCCAAGATTTATTGCCCATTGCATGAGCCAATCTGGGGACGGTAACTTTGCAGCACACAGACGGTAAAAGGTGCCCAAGGTCGCAGGTATCCAACCGTCGTCTCGTGATGTGGAGGAGTACGGTTCGGTGAGCAGAAGGCATATCACCGTTATATGCCAGAAAAGCTGGAGTATGAAACCAGCATGCCAGACTGACTTGCCCAGGAAGTCGACCAAATCCAATGGGCCGCGTCTCTTCACAGTCTCTCGCTGCAACCGTGTACGGTCCAGCGTGCGTCTGAGATGGTCGGTTTGCGCCGTGTAGCTCGCCTGAAACAGTTTTTTGTTGGCTTTCGGCAAGCATTCAGCACAAACCTGGGGATACCTTGTTTCGAGATCTTTCTTGAGCGCCCAATACTTGCGCTCCCTCTCTCGATTTTCCGCCGCCGTGGGGTCTTCGGGCCACTCGAATTGCGCAAGGGAGGAGCTCAACATTTGTTGATTCCGAAGGCAGGTCGCGCAGAAAACAGGGTGGTCTGCAGGACGTCCGGCTGGTGGACTCGACGAGAAGGACAACGGCGACAGCGGCGTCGGCGGCGGTGGCGGTGACAGGGACGGAGCGGCGCGAAAAGTCGCATACTGGACTTTGTTCGGCTTGGGGCTTTCGGGCGCTGCAGGCGGATCCGTAATCTCACCATTCTGTACCCCTTCTGTCAGCGCGACGCACGCATCATGGCGCGAACAGATGCGCGGAGGCATAATATAAGTATTGACTTACCTGGTCCAGCCAGTTGGTCGCTTCGCAGTTGGCACAGCGGAATGATTTCTGAGCGTCGAACCGGATGCCCGACTTTTGTCCGCAGTAGAAACATCGTAGAAACCTCTTGGGCCGAAGAGTCCCCATGTTGATGGGCTCAGAACGTGCAAAGGCAACGCCCTCTAGACACCCCAGGCCAACTTGTTAGGATTGCAGCCAGTCAACAGAGAAATTCTTAGAAGTTAGGGCTAAGCTTGACGGAGGCTGGTTAACAGGGACCCTTTTGTACTGGGTGGTGAGAATTTACTGGCGTTATTTAAGTACGGTACTATTTACAACATCCATAGCTAGGTAGCCAGGTGCACTTTGCGGTGATGACAGCTTCTCAAGGTTATTAAAAAAAGAGCCAAGGTTACGTGGGTACAAATAGCGTTTCAAGGGATCTGAGACAGGGATGATAGGTGGAGCTCTTGTTTCTTGGAAGGTGCCGAGTGGTGCCTGCCAAGCCCCGAATATGTAACTGGAGCTGCAACTTTTATCTAACGGTTTAATACCTAACGGGTGTATAGGTACCGGATACCTAGATACATATGTAAGTACTTCCTGTTTATGTACATACCGAGGTAGGTACCTAGATGGTAATTTTGACTGAAGCCACACATGCTGGTTCAGTTGTCACAATCAGCAACATGATCCTCGCAGGTTAAGTCACCCGCACAAGCTTGAACCCAATCACCAACCAATTCAATATATCACAAGCAATCACAGACCTTGACCAGCCCTTTCAGATCTGGATCGTGGTTCTACGCCTTCTCGTCTCTCCCTGACCAAGTGCTCAATGCAGGAACACCAAAGGTGAGTGACAGACATGCGATCTATCTCTTTAAGCTATATATTCTATATTCTTTTGATATATTGATCCTGTACTTAATATTCTCCAGCAATTCTTACATCTTAGGATTATTCTCTACTTTCTTTTCTGTTCATTAATATATTGTCCTAGTTGGTTTTTTAGATAACCCTTTTTTATTTCTTTTCTAGTTTTTCTTATCCTGTACTAAAATCTGGCCGCTTAAAGCTATACTTCAGCATCACACCTACATATAAGTCACCCAGACATTCTTTAGAGTACACTCATTGTCTATTTCCAGCACCCTATGTAGCTATTTATAGTTTTCAACGTCAGCTCTGTGTCCTCGCGTTAAAGGATGCAGCCTAGTTATTTGTTATCTCACGCAGCATGCTATTTAAGAGACAACCACTTTTCTGTCGCGTGTGTAAGAATTTACCAGCTGATAGCATATGCTGACCTACCACTGCCAGGGACTAGATCACTTGAATAAAATCCAATCTAAACATTCTTGATATAACCTATTGGTGTATATGTCATGGCTATCAAAGCTTGACCATGAGCATGAGGCATTATAGCATATATCATCAACGCTGTATGTGATTCTTATATCACGCTATTGCAGCTCTACCAGGATTTTGCCTTTGTACATCTGAACAACAGATTTGTTTGGCTTACTGGGAGAAAGGCTGATAAGCCAATAAATCCGGCCAATAACGTCCACCAACAGCGCAGCAGTTGTGCCTTCAAACATCGTGTACCTTCCTTTGATCGCAGAAATCCTGCGTGTCATGGTTACTTTCGATCTTTTTGCGGGGCCATCTTGTACCACTGGCTGTCCCTTGCGAGGATCAGTGAATAATCAGAAGTACGGCCTGTATATCACAAAACCTTGGTATCATCTATGCCTACCCTTCTATCAGTTTATTCAAGGCCCTAAGCTTCGTTGGGCAGCACTCGAGTGGTAAACTGGAAACAAAACCACTATTGTTGAATAACTAGGGATATATTGGTCCTATAGATATTGTTCTTCTACACTGGATCTCTGGTACCGCTACTCGGAAGCTACGAAGTCCTATGTACTTCGATTTCCGCCGTGGCATTAGAAACACTATAGGGGGTACATCGCAATACTAGTTTTGTTTACTAGATAATCAGCCCAGCCGGCTCTGTTGGCCATGGCGCGTGATACGCACCATATAAAACCCTCCGAGGACACCCATCCTAGCCACGATCCTTCTCATGAACAACCACATACACCGATCCACCCTCAACAACCTTCTTCATCTGCAACCACCACCGTACATCATCTGAATTCATTCACTCTTCGTACAAATCAACCCCATCAAACAAGCTTCCTCATCATGGATAACATCAATCGTGACCGAGTCGTCCACAATGCCGTCGGCATCGATTTGTTTTACTTCATCAAGAGTGCCGCCTTTCTTGCGTCTATGCTCGGTATGCTCTACATCATTGCTAAGGGATTCATGATGTTCTTGAACGCAATGGACCCTGCAGGCGGCCTCACTCTAGGCGTGATGCTTGCCTTTATGTCGACCGCCGTCTACTTCATGTTCCGAGCGGATGCGGATATGGTACGTGGATTATCTGCTCACTATGTCTTGATTATATGTGGATCGGGTGGCCACACTGCCGAGATGCTTCAGATGGTAGAAAGAAGTATCCGCTCTGAGAAATCATCCCACCGTCGCTGGGCTGTCGGGAAAGATGATGAGAAGAGCTACGAGAAGATTCTGGCATTCGAACACCGCCTTTTAGATCGTTTCTCGCGTCTTGGTCTAGATAGTGGCACTTTTGACATCGTGCGGTTTGGGCGTGCGCGATATGTTCACCAAAGCTGGCTCACCACTCCCTTCACTGCCATATTGAGCCTTCGAGATATCCTCATCATACTTACTACACCTCCCCGTCAACGTCCCATTCCTGCACTTCGCTTCCCTGGCGTCATTGTCACCAATGGCCCTGGCACTGGTTTCCTCTTCCTCCTCGTCGCCCGAGCACTCAGACTCTTTCATGTTGTCCCTACTACCCGCATGCGAGCAATATACGTGGAAAGTTGGGCGCGTGTCAAAACTCTGAGCTTGACGGGCAGAATGATACGTTCATTGAAACTTGCTGATCTTTTCATTGTGCAGCACCGCCCTCTCTTGGCCGATGACGACGTTGTCTTCGCCGAGAACCTTATGGTTCTGCCTCAGTAGGCTTACACACCCTATCAAGGATCAAGATGACGGTCACTGAAGAGAGACATGGAGGAGGAATACAGAGGGAAGACTTGAAGTGGAATAGGATGTCACCAATGGCTTTGCTCAAAATTTTCGTGCTGTATCCCCTGAGATGAACATGGAGGCGTTGTAAGGAAGGATGAAGGACAGAATCAAGGTTTCAGGCAGATCCATGGGATCTAGTAGCCCAACATTGCAATCAATACGGTCTTCTCTATTAATACTTGAATTTGCCCTTTGAATGTCTTTTGTTGTAGGTGCCTTGACTTGGCGTTTGAAGGCCTTTAGTTGCGTAGCCTCTTGCAAGTTAGTCGGGTGAGTATACCCGATCTACCAGCTGCTCCTTGCCTACATCTGGTGAGGTTGCAATGTGCACGTGACTTCACAGCTTCCAGCAGCATGTTGGCGTGCACTACAGGCAGAGGATCACGTGCGTTCACCAGAAAGCTATATGTCAACAAAGGAAGCGTAGCTGGGTTACCTAGGTACCTAGGTACCTGTGCATTGCTCACTGTGGCCATTGGCTACTATCTGCACCTACTGAATAGTCACGTGCTTGCGCAAGACCATTGAGAACACCAAGTACAATGAACTTGTGAGGTTTGTACACGATGGTGATGCGTGGCAAGGTGCAAGGCATGATGCAATACAACATCTCGGACTCCCAGAGCCCACCCGGCTTGATGTTGGAGATAGATCTGAAGAGCTGGGAGGGGAAAAGAGCGCTTAACCATGTGTGTAATATTTTGATCCTTGCTTTTGCTCTGTTGTTTTACACCTGATGACCACTGTTCGATCCAGCAAACAGTGAGCCTCATGGTCTTAGGTCCGTAGTCCTGTTCCCGAAGCACCGTCTGTATCTGAGGAAGAATTTCGCGTGGTGAATACAAAATGGTTTTCCTCCCTCTTCTTCCACTACCTAATTCCTCCTTCCTTCCCTTTTCCTTCCACCTTTCTATTCTGTGGTATCATCAGCCTACAGCAGCAAGTATTGCGCCTCACAAAGTAAGTAATTTTTCCTCTTCTGCACCTTACCTCACATGCTCCTATGTATTTGCTTTCTACTTCAGAACGGCTCGTCTATGTTTGAGTGCTTTCTCGGTCTACAATCCCACCAGCCAGTCCTTTTCACAGACTAGAGAGAATCTACTGCAAGATTTTTGTAGCTATAATGTCTTGCTTGCCAATGCTACATTGTCACCGGTCTTCTAGACTGCATCTTTAGTAGCCTGCATGACTTGGTGTTTGCTCCTGGAACAAACCTATCCGACGCTTGCTCAGACTGACCCGCTTCTAAATATCACAATGGACTGCCGTAGGATCATCGTTTTTCCACATATACACTCTCCAGAGATACCTATCTACAGCACAGAGCAGAAGTCTTATAAATCTCCTACTTCTACCTATTTTTTCAACATTCATCTTGTTATTTTTCACGTGCAATATTCCTTAGTCCGTGAAGTTGTTACACTACAGCTCTGGAGCCAATTAAAATCACTGATCATTTTGCTCTTTTCCCTACATCTACTTTACAGCGGTCCATCCCATTTCGGCCACTACTCCATAGCATTATCACCAGAACCGACTAAGAAATCAGACAGAAGAACTGGTGTGCCATTTCAATTATCGGACGGAAATATGTCAACAGGGGAAAACGCAACCCTTGCCCTAAGGGTTCGAGAGGCATACCTGTAAGTCAGACAACTTCTCTTGCGCGTCCAGGTCTGCAGAAAGTACGGAGCGGGTTTCGTACCGAGTCAATCAGTGCATTGTTTATTACAGGTCCGTTCATTTCTTTTCTTGATCTCAGGCTCCTTGCCTCCTTACACTTTGCTGTGAGAATTAGTTGAAGCCCTGAAGACTGTTGTTTTCATTATCACATCACATGCTGGTCGGTCTCTTCTCGTAGGCCAATCTTTTACGGCTTGAGCTCTGATCAGCAAGCTGTAAGTCAATGTCTTCTTGATTGCAGTCTCTCAAGAACCCGTACTTCACTTACGACTACGTCACAACGTCATCCCCTACACACTGCCTAGGTACTTCTGAGCAAACGTTTCCATAGCTTGTACCGCTATGGAAGGTGACGGAATCCCACCACCTACAAAGGCAACATCTCTCATGGCTAATGCCACATTACCTACCATCCTACCATAAAACCTTCCTAGGCTGCTCAAGAATACCCTAGTCGTAGATTGTCTATTTCCCCCACCTTATCAAAGTCATTTTCTCCTGTAGTCCAACAGTCCATTCACCATCTCGGCCTCAGCCTACGCCCCAACTTGGTGCGCTACTCAACCTATACTTCATCCTGCACAAGATACCTACCCTCTCTGCCTACCCTCTCCACCTACCTCCCTCCCTCCCTCCCTCCCTCCTTCCTTCTTTCCTTCCTTACTTCCTCACTTACTCTCTTCCTCTTACCACCCAGTGTCTCTGAATCCTCTCACATACAACAAGTCTCAGGCGGACCTGTTTTTGCCACGAGTTAATTTTTCTTACCCTCAATCGCCATAACATATCACCTATCCCTCCCGCACACTCATACCAGTCAACCTCAGCCTGCGCTCCGGTTGTTTATCTTTTGGTGCATGTTTGGAACCTAACTTGGCGAGTCTTGCAGTGAATATATTTAATTGCCCACGCGAGGATCTTCACCCAACCTTGCACTTCCATACCGCCCTCCCTTTTTGTCACCCAACCCTACTCCCAAGTCGTGCTCAGGCTGCCCATCAAAGCAGCTACTTGTCACGACGCACTTGCCGCATTTTGGCCCTCTGTCCCTTTGTTCATACCACGTTCGAGGAGCATATTCTATCAGGTTATTGGGCTTATAACCACATCGTTATTTGCTAACTTGGGTCGTGCACGCGTTACGCCCACGTCTTGTTTTACCAGACTTATTCATATTTCATTCAATAGGCCTTAATCAGTAGACCTGGACGCACTATTTATTTATCTCCTGCATCTCTAAAACCTCCATCATGCCTGCTGATGCTTATAACAGCGACGACACGGATGGAGGAGCACGCCTACATCAATCCATGGCCACACCTATTGCGCCATCTACATCACACTATCCAGCAGCTAAGTCCGATCCACCCTCTGACGAGGAAAAGGCGCTTGTTCGTGCTTCGGCAAATTTTGGCAGCCTGAAGGATCCATTTGCTGAAACGCCTGGTGTCCCCCAGTCAGTTCATCCTGGTGCATACGCTCAACGAGCTGCTTTTGTACAGCCTACACCTAGTAGAGCGAACAATGGCTTCAATCGTTTTGGAAACGCGCAGTCTCTGGGCAGGTACCGCCCATCAACTGCAGCTATCACGAGCCACTCTGTTCCTAGATTCCGACCTGGGCTTGGTGTTAATACCTTCAACAATGGTGGTCTGCTTCCTGATGAGGTAAGATATCGGATTGTAATACGACGATAAGCTGAAGCAATCGTGCTGTCCTTGATAGACTATGTAGTACTGACTGCTTCTAGCCCGATCTGCCATCTTGTCAGCAGGTCTTTACATCCATCATGACCGCGACACAATATGTCAATGTCTCTCCGGGCATGTCGAGTCAGACTCAGGCGCAGCTCACCAGTCTCCTCCAGGAGATCTCTCAAGGCTTTAGCTCGGTCACTGTTCGGCTGCGACAACAACGCGATGAAGCCAACCGGGGTAAAGAAGACGAGCACGAGCGCTACAAACGTGCCATGCAGGAAGGCACCGAATTACGTAGGGGACTTGAGAGCTTGCAGGCACTCCACCAAAAAGTAGTGGCCCAAGTTAACCATCTCACTGAACGTGAGAAGTTGCTGAAGGATCACATTCAAGACTTGAAGCAACAACTTGAAATTACCCAGAAGCAGCTGGAAGCACTCACTGCCGACGCAGTGCGCTTTCATGCTCACCATGATAAACTTATCGAGAATTACAAGGAGCAAGACGAGAAGCACTTCATGGCCATGACCGTGAGTCAAATATTGAAATCTTCTGAATTGAAGCTGCGTGTTCTGGGCTAATTAGTTATACCTACAGGAGCTTGAGAATGAGGTCAAAGCGCTACGTACAAGTACGAACGTGTCCAACGCTGACAGTTTCTCTACGCCAACCCAACCTACATCTATGAGCAATATCACAAGTCGCAATTACAACTCCAGTAGCCCGAAGCCGCACCCGAAGCTGACAGAGCGGGATGCTTCTTTACTTCTAAATGGTCTACATAAGACAGCTGAGCAGGCAGTGCGTAACTTTAACCAAATGCCCAAGAAAGACGGTTTTGTGCCCAACCCCCAAGCACCAGCCTGGGCACCGCCTTCAGAACGTCCTCAGGGCCCCGCTGATCGTGCGAAGCTTTCCACTCAGGCTGATGCCGAGAAACAAGACGACTCTTCGTCGGGAAAGTCTCGGAACTCCGGAAACTCTGGTGAAGTTATTCTCTACACGGGCAATAGCAACCAGACAAAGTCGTCGATGGCGCCATACGTGGGACCACCCGCACATGGCGGTGCGCCAACGTTCACTCGCACCCCGTTCGGCGTTGTCTTTGGCGAGTATCCCACGGTCGAGGAGAACGCTCGTCTGCCAGGGGATAAGATGATTCCCCGCGAGAAGGAGGAGTGGGAAGTAGTCGACGTCCAGCGAGCGATGGCACATCTCTATGACCTCTGCAAGGGCTACGTGGCCAACTGTCACATGCACAGCCCGCCCAACGTGGCGTTCGATAAGCTGAAAGAGCAGGAATCGTATACATGGCATTACTTGATGCAGCAAGTCTACAAAGACCCCGAGCACGCCGCTGGTCACCTCAATTACCTTCTGAGCACCAAAGTTTTTGTGCCTTATCTCATTCAACGCACTTGTGTCGACTATCTTTTGAAGAAGCTTCTCACACCCCAGGTGTTCATCGGATTTTCAGACCAGATGGACGGGCATCTTCGGGCACTACAAGGCCAACTTGCCAATATCGCCGGTATATCTTCCCTTTTCCTCTCATCAACTTAACTATTTCTGGACTGTTGTCAACTAACAATCACGCCTTAACACAGATAGTCGAGATCGTCCTACGAACATCCGAAATCGCCAGCGCGTCATCGAGGATCACGCAAAGCTGATTAAAGCCATCGCGATGTCGGAAGACGTTTCCGAGTTCCGTAAACGGACCGTCGACCGTCACGCCAATATCATGAGCGCCCTGCTGGATCCTTGTCGCGCCCAGGGAACCTCGGCCGAGCTCGCACAGAAGTTCCTGCGCATCATGGTCGCTGCCTGCTGGGACATCAGCATCAAGGTCTGGAGCAGTGGCAAGACACTCCATTACGTCTTTCCAGAATGTGCCAATAAGTTCTCGCCCGGTACTATGGAGGCCCTGAACGGTCACCACATGGCCTCTAGTCCCGACGAGCTAGTGGCTTCGCAGTGCCGTGTGTCACTCGTTGTCACGCCTACCATGACGCTTCGTGACGATCGGGATGCAGCTCGCATGCAGTGTTTTGCCGTTCACAAGGCCCAGGTCTTGGTTATGAAGTAAACTTCATAACTTTCATTCTTGAAGGGAAAGCAGCCTTGGACATCTTATGTGTTTGACTTGTCTTACGCTGCCTACGCTCCCTTTGTTTCTCGGTATTCTTGGTTCCTTGGTCTACTCTCGCACGGTTAAGGCAATGGCGCCTCTCAGCTCTTGGCTTAGAACGAGTGGTACCCTTCACCTGCCTTTTCGAAGCGATCCCTGGATGTGAATCAAATCTCGTTTGGTTCTACTGGTTCATTATCCAAGGTAGAGAGGGCTTTGGCATCAAGGTTAATACCATCGTCTACCAGGGCACACTCAGAACCCTGTTCACAAAGAGACCAGAGACACATGGGGAAAAAGAAGAAGATGGTGATAATCTCTTGCTACACTGGAGAAGCAGCCCGTGCTTTCAGACTCTGCTTTAGGAGAGCTGCTGGAGCCTACCAAAAATCGGTGCGGTAGGGAGCGAAGGTACCTCGAATATCATGATCACATTTGCGTCTTCTCTTCATCTTTAGCTATACCCTTATCGCTTATACAATGGATACTGGCACGGTCTTCGTCAATTGCATAATAGTTCTCCCTTCCTGTGCGTGCTTCATAAGTTCGCAGCACAGCAGCACGTTTGTGGCACTTTCAGTCCAAGGCTTTTCGCCACGGTCATATTCGGGAAGAGCACTATCCTAACTTGCGTTACTTTTTGGGAGACAGCTCGCGTTGCAATTGATTCTACTCTTATGTTCTTTCACACCTGGCGCCTGCAGAAGGAAAGAAAGGGATGAGTTTATTGAATAATAATGGTGGCCGCTGGATCTTAGTTGGGTGAATGGCTGATGGGAAGGACCTTTGACTGGATTCGTGCAGAGGACTTTTCATACACCAGCACCTTAACATCTCAGTCTGGACAGCCAACCGATTACACTTCCCCCTGTGCTTTTCCTACAGCTTCTTCAGAGTAGGTCACACGGCTCCGATACGTAGTATTTGTCGCTTGGTTGAAGCATAGCTAGATTCTCAGTCTCGACCCAGCATTGCTCTAATCAATTCTACACACTTTTTTTCCTACTCTCTTGATCGTGACATCTGAGTGCACAATTAATGAAAATTCTGTAGCAGAGATTTATTACGTGTCCCAAATCTGGATACGCATGAAAACGACGATCCACCAACGGGATGTTGAATGCCTTCTCTCCCCTATTTTTTTTCTATCTGACCGTCTCACGACGTCCGCTCAGTCTAGTCTATTTTTGCCCTGTAACTCAAGACTGTACTGATACATATTGGATTACAAAGAAGATAAGAGAGGCTCGCAGAACAAATTGTAGAGCGAGCATCTAAAAGGGGTTGGAGTGGAAAGAAATGGTAATAAAGAAGCAGCCATTCGCGGCTGTCCGCTTCACACCTGACCAGAAAAATAACAGAAACCTTAGTCGCTATCCGGATCGTTTATGTGAGGGTATCATGCGATAGAAATAACTGCTTTTCGCTCTATTATCAAAGAGTTCGAAGAATCCGCGCATATTGAGTTTAGCTTGGGTAAGAGATGATTAGGGGGATGGCACGACCAGCAAGCCTTCTCGAATACGTTGGTTGTCGAGGCGTTTGTTAACCGCCCCGAGAACAATCTTCAAGATAACGTCGGCTGTGAGCTGGGAAGTACCACTCTCCTTAGAGAACTGCTCGTGCGTGATACAATCCACTATATCGCGGAGCTCCCGACCTCTACGGTATTTCCCCAGGCCGTCGTCGAGCTCGCGCAGGTGACGGGCGGCCCACTCGTCCTTGCCGACCTGGAAAAACTGTACTCCCATTTGATGGTAAGGCGCGGAGAGGGCGTCGAGTCTCTCGGCTTCTTTGATCAAGTTGTCCCGGAGATTGTCCTTGTCACTGGCTTCCCCGTCGGTAATGACGATGATGTTGAGGGGTTTCGGAGGCTGCTCGCCTCTGGCGGCACGCGTCGCGTAGCAGTTGACGTACGTCTCCATGATTTCTCCCAGGCGCTTCCCGGTAGGAGTGGCCATCATAGGCTTTCTGCTGTCAAATACTATTCTAACGTCATTTGCATTACCGACACCTATGTAGCCATAGCTGGCTTTCCCTTCATCTCTGTCAGATTCTTTGCTCCAGTTGGGGTCGTCCTGGTGCGGGTCATCGAAGTGTAGGTGATATGGATCATTGAGGAAGTAGATGTCGACGCCGTCTTGGTCGTAGCGCATACAGATGGGGATGATCTGCTCGATGACGTTCCTGGTTTGCTCCCATCTGCTCAGTTCGCCCGGCCTTGTCCTCGCGTCGCCCCGGTCGTTCCATGACATGGAGCTGGAGTCGTCAATGAGGAAGACGGTGTCGAATTCAGCCAAGAACCTAAATTTATCGATTTCTGAGGTAGACGAGCTACCCGGGCCGCGCAACCGACTGTAGAGACTCAGGGTACGGGCTTTTCTCATAGGAGCGGGCTGTGCACTCTGGGCGGCAGAGCTCTCGGCTGCTGTCACGGTGTACGCCGGTGGCGCGCCCAGACTTGAGGAAGCGAAGCTCTCGGCAAGAGCGTCGGTGTCTTGGTCATTTTGGGCGCCTTTGTCAGATTTCTTCCCTTTACCGCTAACTGCCCTTCTTACTGACTGAAAGCCGCTGGAGAGTGAGAACGACGAGCGCTTGCCACCGGAGGAGCGAAAAGGATTGTTGCCCTGGTCTGGTGACTTGGACATCTCGTAAGTTACTTGGGTAGTAAGTGCTCGATACTCCTTAGTCCTTTGTGATCGGGGTTTGGCGTGTTACCAGAATGCGTAGATACCGCAGTAGAAGGCAAGATGGTTTTGCTTTGGTATTTTAAAGGAAGAAAAAAATATCAGAGGCTCCCCGAAAAAAAGATGAGAGAGAGTTGGGGTATCTGGCAAGGGAGAACGAAAGGTAAGTATCCGCGTAGCACCGGAAGCAGGCGGGCGACGGCGTTTGTCAGATGTTGGACGACTGGTGTAAGACTCTTTGTTTGGTGAAGCTTAGGGAGTGTTGCTAGGAGACACCCGATAATCGCCGAGATACTTCTAAGTGGTAATCAGGGTTCAGGGGGCTACTACCTTGTAGTTAGGCCCGAATTATTATGGAAGGTAGTAAGTACTGGTTTGTTATGTCTTATGTGTGTTTGGTAGGAAGTGTATTCTTCACTTCTCGATTGATCGATTGGCCGACTTTGGGCTGTTGGTTGGCGCCCTTACACCAACGCAGAGAGCTGAGACCGAGGCATCCCTATTCATACTTTTATACATTTGCCACGAGTGTGCGCGGGGGTAGGACAATAAGGTGTCCGTCTGCACGACAATAGCAATCCCGTGGAAGGGCAGAGTTCCCATCCAATTTCTTAGTATCTACTAACGTAGGATCAAACTTCGACCTCAGAGTCAGAGCGCCTATGATTATGCCTACGGTAGATGTAAGTCATTTACCAAATTTTAAATGTGGAGGATCCAGTCCGTCGTTCCAGCTAGGGACCTTAAAAGAATCACGAGAGAGCAAAGATGAAGAGGCTTAAGGATCAGGGTATCGGTATGCGACATCATGCACGACATAGATCCATTGTATTACAGTGGCAGTGCTGGGTAATTCAGCCCCAAACCGCCAAGGCATACTATGAGAACTGGCTGGCACAGCCACTGGGGCAGTTCCTAACTGGGTGACTGAGGCTAGTGGGGGTTCCCATGCTGCAGGGACGTCCCCACCCCCGCCGCAACCGGTGCTGCAGACCCCAAACTCCGCCTATCATCGGATGAAACCAGACCACGGGTACTGCACGGGTCGGCATCAAACGCACGTAAGAACACCAACCTCCTCTAGCCACGAGGCTGGATGCCTATGGCTGCGCTATAAGGTAAGGTTGCTCGGTAACTGTCACAAGGCCGTCGAGGAGGCTCATGATGTCAAGAGGAGGCTTCTAATCTTGTCATGCTCCAATTCCTATATCAACACTGCCTCGCTTAGAAGAGCATATGGAATGTTCTTATAGCATTCTTTGTTATTCATCCTCACATAAGAGGCGAAAGAGGCAAAAGTGGCAAAGCGGCAAAAGGCCCGAGACAACTTTGATTTGCCAAGCACCGCTCCGCCCCTACGGCCACGTGAGAATATATGGCGACATACTTCTAGAACATCAACCACTTGCTTCCATCGGGCTTCTAGTAGGAACGGCGATAATATACAAGAGTCGAGCTCAATAACATGTTCCTAGGTCGTATCCATAGTCTTACTCGCGAAGCGTGGACTAGCGCTTCTAGAATATCGTGACACTTTTTTTAATCACAATCCATCCCACTGTAGGTACCTAAGCCCAAAGAGGAGCGGTGACCTCAACTGCCCGCTCTACAACCGCCTTGACTCGATCCGCGAACACCTTCTGAGAGCATTCAACCTCGAGATCTTCGAGCCAGACCGTGGCTACCATTTTGTCCACCGTGATAGTGATACCCGGCACCGGGATGCCAATCTTGTGCAGCCGTTCTAATTCTGTCCTCTGCCGCAGCTCGAGGAGCCGCTCTTCCTCCTCTTCATCATCCGAGAGCTCCATAGATGCATCTGAATCTGCACCATCGCCCCCGCTGGACTTTCCGGGCTTCTTGTCCCTCACCAAAGGCGGTAATTTAGGGGTTGCTATTGGTGTCACGGCATCGGCCCCAAACTGTGCCTCTAGGAAGAGGAACAGGCGTTCCAATCGCTCTTGAGGGGTCAGATGCGCGTGAGGATTGCGTGAAGGAAGTTGAATGTCGTGAGAATGAGAATGCTTGCTTGCAGATCCTAGTGGTTTTCTATCATCAGTAATGAACAGTCGGGTAGGATGAGGAATAACCTACGCTTGACAGCAGCAGGACTGCTCTCGGTCGATAGTAAAAGCGCCATGACAGCGTCGGCTATGCCGTCATTCAGCATGTTTCCCTCCCATTCTAACTCTACTTCACCGCTGCTGCGATATCGAACAGTGACACAACCCATGACCAGGTAGGCAGCTACAACGTGGGCTACCTCTTCATCCGCATCGGTAATCTCACCCTTACTGCTAGCCATGTCACTATCGTCACTTGTCTTTTTTAGCTTAGTCTCGGGGAGTTCCTCGATAGTACCAAAGGTGCTCTCTAACGCCCACTTAATGAGATCGATACCCGCAGCACTAAGTGTCAATCTTTGTCGACAGGCAATCGTGGACGTGGTCAGGCCCGCATATTCTCGTAGGTCCTCGGGATCCATTAATGACATCTTGAAGTCGTTTTGGACGATCACGCCCGCTACTAATTCCGCTTCAAGCCCCTCGGGAGAGGATAGTTGCCCGGGAGGAGGAATGGACGCCAGCTTGCCAACGACTTTGGCCACTTTGTCCGTCTTGAACGGGATTCGAAGCTCTTCGCAGTTTCGAGGACTAAAGACTTTGGTCTTGTCCTTATCCGTCTTGTTGGCATTCAGCGAAAGCAGTTTAGATTTAAGCCGCATCATGTTGTGCTGCTCTCCGTGGACCAGAATCTCCAATCCACCAGTTAGCTTTCACGTGAGTATTAGCTGTATACAGATAGTACTTACAACTACTGGAGCGGCAATCTCTTCGATGAACTCTCTGTTCTCCTGACCGTCAACATGGGCGGCGAACGAGTACTCTGCAACACTACACCTTCGAGGTATCATGATCTTTTCGCTGTCCGCGCCCGGAGCCCTCCTGATGGCATTGGTATTGCGAGACATGACGGCTTGAATCTGGTCTGGCTCCTGGACAATGTGTTTCGCCATGGTGCCTTCAACGCTATAACCGGTGATGATGACACCGTTCTTGTCGCTCGGCGCCCATCTCTCCAAGAGCTCCCGACTGACGCCATTTTGCAGCATACCGGGACTAGCCAGCATTACGCATCCACCAACATCATCGAATCTATCCAGGCTCTTGAGTGATCTGACGTAATTGAAGTCCCAGGGACCCCCTTTCCCACCGCCCTCTCCGGCCGCCTCCGCTTCGGCCATACGCTCTCGAAATAGGCGTTTGATATTATCGTTCATGGCACCAACATACGTCTGGTACACAACCATGCACTTTCGGGCGAGATTGCTCGCATAGTAGATAGGGAACCGCTGAAATTCCGCATGCTTTCCCCAGTATTCGTCAAGAATCAACATGAGCTCTTGCGCCCTGCCGAGCGCGAACACGGGCATGAGAACGCGGCCTCCTCGGTTGAGGATATTAGTGACGGATTTCATAAGCGCCTGCTCTCTTTCCAGGCGAGGGATGTGCGTCGACACGCCATACGTTGATTCGGTGATGAGCACGTCAACTTTGACTCCACGAGGCACCTCGGCCGGGATGAGATGCCGATCCTGCTCTCTGGAGTAGTCTCCCGTGAACAAGATGTTGAGACCGGCAATCTCAATCAAGAACATAGCAGCGCCTAACACATGACCAGCAGGGTAGGGGGTGATACGGATGGATGAAATGGTATGAGTAGTGTGGTAGTCAATCGCCTCGATCTGGGGAAAACTGCTGACGTGATCTTGTTCAGTGTACACGGGTTGTGAGGTTGAATGTGACGACGTGTTGCCAACCCTTACACTGTCTTGAATCAACCACTTGTAAATGGCCTTCGTGGGGTGAGTCATGAAGACTCTGCCCCTGAAGTTGGTCTTGGTCAAAACATAGGGAAGAGACGCAGCATGGTCAATATGAAAACTTGTAGCCTAGTTAGCATGAAGTCCGTCAAGTTTCCGCGATACAAGGGTAATGGAGACTAGAGCAAAATGTCTACACAGTCATGAGGGCTACTACCGGCTGGGAAATGGATAACGTGTTTGTATTGATAGCTGAATAGAGGATACATGTAGGAGCTACCTAGATAGCCATGCAAAAAGGCATTGGTCACGAGCACGTGGTCCCCTCTAAAGTGCGAATGGACTGGGGGTGCTCCCTTGATTGCAACCGATAGCGCCCAAGACTCCTTGCGACTCCAGAGAGAAAATACGCTTGGGATACTTACTGGCTGATGAGGAGCACGTCCACGGTGCTCAGATCGAAGTCGTCGAAGAATGGGAGTGAGGCGAGGCCGTCATATGCCGGGTGCTGACCGGCATCCAGCTTCAAGCATAAACATCATGATTAGCTCCTTGTCTCCCTTGCCTAACCCAGCTGCGCCACCGGACAGCGAGAACGAGAACATACCATGACCGTTTTCCCCTTGTATTGGATGATGTGGCAGGACCGTCCGACCTCGTTGCCGCCGCCCAGACAAAGGAACATCAGCTCGTCGGACGGGTCGACGGGTTCATCTGAAGCGGCGGCCGCCATTGCCGATGCTTTGCGCTTGGACGCCATCGTGTTGTCGCTCTCCTTGCTAGCCCATCTACCGGTAATCGAGGATCCACGGATGATGGAGGGTCCCGGTCGGCATACAAAGCGGTTGTCGCGTTGGGATGGTCGGTTCAGCGCATTTCCAAGAATGGTTGTTTGACTGGAATCGATAAGGCTGACTGGCACGCCTCTCGAATTCGCGTGTTCGACAGTCTTTTGATTCAAATGTCTACTTTGTTGCATAGTCCTTTTAGAAGCATACCTCCTTGCCGACGTAAGGTAAGGGGCTACAGACGCCCGTCGCGTGGTTAAGGTGCCGCTTGGGTGATTGCCCCTAGGTCCCATGTGGGCCCAAGACTGGGTATTGGACATCACGGTGGGTACCAATACTAGGGTATTAGGTAATCTACCTAGGTTTATAGCTGCACCTAACCTTAGTACCCAAGACTACTACCTGGGTACCTTCTAGCAGTAAATCTTAGCCTTCGGTACGTACCTAGGTAGTATAAGAGGTTGTACCTAGGTGCAGCAAGAGTTGGGGTACGTCGCAAGAGGCTCCAAGGCGCGATTAGGGTCCGTGCACCTACTGCACCAAAGATTTCCAATCGGGGCAGCTTTTCTGGTGCTGCACCTCGTTAACTTAGCGGCAGAGGCAGAACCAGAGCAAAGCGCTCCTCACAACCACATCCAACATCACCAATATCACCAACATCACCAACACCGCCGCCGTCGCAGCCGCAACCCATCATTCCCTATTGCGCGCGACCCCGCGCTGACGAATACGTTGCCTTCACGATCACGACGCGCAGACAACCGACCGTTGCATGAGCCAGGACGACGAGACCGGGACCGTACGCTGCTGCGGCACTCTTCGTTGCTGTCGGATGGGTGTTGCCCGGCCCAGCGTGACAGGCCACGAGCCTGTGCCTGTCCAGTCGTGGTGACTACGCCGACGCTCTTCTCTCCTCTCCTCTCCTCTTCTTCTCTCTCCGCCCTCGACGTCGTCGTCATCACGCTTCTCTTGAACCCTGACCGCACCGGCCTTGGCCATCCACCATCCACCATCCACCGCAACACTGTGCAACGCGACGCCTGCGACCGCAGCTGTACGACGACACCGACCGATTCCATCTTCTCGTTATCATCGCCCAGCCGACATGTCGCATCCTCAGCCCGGCCTCGCTCAGAGGCAATTTTCGCCGCCTCAAGCACCTTCCCCGGCGCCCAACAACACAACTATCACCAGCGGCTTCACGTTACCTCCGTCAAAGCGGCCCAAGGTGTCGCCCGCACCACCACAGCATTCACAACCGAACTCGCCATATGGCAACTCAACACCTTATGCCGCGAGCCCAACGTCCGCCGCTGCGACACCGACTGCAACTGGCGGCCTACCATCACCGGCGCTGCCGGTAACCATGGCACATACCGCTGCCGCACCTGCTGCTGTTCAGGCTCCCCAGGTCCAATACAATTCTTCGTCGCACCAGCCAAACGGCCGCTTCGCGTCGATGACACCGGTGCAGCACTCTCCGCTGCCCCAGAGTCCCATACCTGCGCCCTCCCACCACCCCGTCCAACCATTACCCCAGTCTTTTCAGTCTTCTCAACCTACACCGTCACCACAGCAAAACTCTATTCCCACTACTAATCATACTCAACCCCAATACTCCCAAGCTCAGCTTGCTCCAATGCACCCTTCGAACAATGTGCCTACAACCGGCAATATGGGACCGCCAACGATCCATCCCTCATCCTCCTTTCAGGCGCCCAACGACGCGACTCGGCAACCAGCACGGCCTGCCCCTTCGAAAACCATGGCGTATGAAATGAATGACATGCTGGTGGGCACTGGTATCGATCTGGACGAGGAGATAGAATATATGAACAACCTGGAGACGAGAACAGGATTTCCGCACCTGCCTGCTGGTGGAAGAGATAGTTTCTACGGAGCTGGTCCGGCCAATCAGCCGCCTGAGCCCACCGATGCAAAATCTCAGGAAGAGTACGCAGCTCTTCAGGCCGACCGTACCTGGAACGAGGCGGCCCATAGGTTGGCTGTCACGAGAAGCCAGGAGATTCGTCATCACTTGTTGGAACCGGGCGTCCTTCATAAGCGGATGCACGATGTCGCCCAGAAATTTGGTCTCAGTCTTAATGTAGACCTTAAGCCAGACGGAAAAAGCCAGCCTATGGGCAAATTCTCTCAGCCTGCGGAGTTCCCCAAGCCTGAGTTGAAAATAGTGTTTCAACCAGATGCGGAGGGGGCAAGCGCACTTGTCAAGACGTTGGGGTCCTTCATTCCCAAGGAATCATTCTTGGTTGACCAGATAGCGCTGCTTTCGATAGCAACGAAGGAGCATCTGGGAGATTTGTTAAACGACGCAAATAGGATTGCAGAAACACGCCAGAAGAGCTCACATGGTGCCGTACCTACTGAATGGGCTGACGCGGCGGCATTGCCCCCGCCGAAAGTGAATGGTGCACTTTCTGAGGGGGCGCGAACGGGAGCCGAGAGCGCAGTCAGCCCTCGCACCAATCCACTCAAGCGTATGGAAGCATCATTATACGTGTGCGAACTTATATTTTACTGACACGTCTTTTAGGACCAGCAGATGAAATGGACAACAACGGACTACCTACACCGGTCTCCGAGGCGCCCGCGCCAAACTATCTCGTTGAGGGTCTACTTGAAGTCGGAAAGAAGTCACAGAGCGCAGAGGAGGGTCGCTTAAAGAAACGACAGAAAAGGCTCGAGAAAGCAGCTGAGAAGGATAAGGAGGGAGCGGATGCGGGTTCACGAAGCGGGTCCGTCGCCCCTGGTACTCCAGGCTCTATTGCGCCCGATGGCGGGGATGCCAAGTCTATGTCCAAGAAAGAAGGCAAGAAGGCGGCAGCAAAGGCGGCGGCAGCGGAAAGCAGTAGTGGTACCACGGTAAACGCAACACTCAGCCTATTCACCGGAGGAAAAAAGAAGAAATATTCATGGATGAATTCCGGTGCGGGCAGTGGGGCCAGCACTCCAAGACCTCAGGGCATCCCTGGTGTTTCTTCTGTGAGTGGAGGCTCCGCTACTAAAGCCGGACGTGGTCCTCTCACCAGGGCGGGTGTTTCACATCTGGGCCAATTTCGTGAAGACTCAGAGAAGGGCAAGAACATACAACTACGAGATTGGATCGTCGTTCTCGAAGACCGGGGGATGGACCCGCGAAGCTTACAAACAGCCTACGACAAGCTTGACAAGTCAGACACTGGTGACAAGACGGCCACGGAGAAGTCATAACGACGGGAATGCTTCTCCTCGGCCGAAGAACTTAATCATAAAGGGGGCTGTGCTCATCTCGGCAACTGGTTCTACATATAGCCCGACCGGCCAACCACCATCAGCTCCCCAAACCAAGCACACGAGCCGCGCATCTTGCTAAACTGTATTGAATAACTGTTTCTTCCCATTCAGCCAGGCGTTTGATACTACGGGGCATAGGGGGGTAGGGTTCCTGAGGCTTCTGCATGTTGATTTTTCTCGCGTTGCTCGCCACCACAGAGACAGATAAGCGAGAGCACATAGTTATACCAGGCAGACATACACTTTACCAAAGTGGCCCAAAAGAACTCCCCGCGATGATCTACTAGGGATTAGTATCTGACAGCCCCAAGCTAATCGTCATTCTGGCACAGCAGGGCTACAGCGTTGCAGTTTTTAGTTTCGCCCTAGAGTTAGAAACTACCTATGCAAGCATATGCATCGATCTTTCATGAAATATAATAAGCGAAACCACAGCCTTGAGTTTGAGGCGTGCATGTTATGGTGTACGTGAGCTGTGCTTGTATAGAAGCCTATGCGAAAGCTGTATTCAAGATAAGTACCCAAGACAAGATACGAAGAACGTCTTCCTAGCCGCGATGAAACCAGCGTCTAGATTTAGCTATTGCTGAAGCTGCCTCATGCAGGTAGCGTAGCAATAAGCATCGGTCTAAAGTGGAGCCAGCTTCGAGATCGGAGAGCCCCCGATTTACCGGACGTTGATTACACACACACACACACACTTCCACATCGTCGTTAGCCCAACCTAATCACATCTAACTATCTCAAAGCATTTTTCTCGGGAACGGTTTGATCGATATCCGAGCGCGACATTTCATACCGTTCTTTTTGACTGTCTGTCTCACTTATCATCGTGGCACGACTTGGCTCACGAGAGTACCGGGGGTTATAAGAATATAGTCAAGATGGCTAAGGCGGTAAGTTTATGGGGAATGAAGACAACTGTTTGAACTACCTCAATATAGATTATGATAGTTGTAGCAATAGAGGCTAATCATGTATGAATTATTCGCATCGCGCAGGCAGTCGGACAGATATGCTCGTCCAACTCGATGACGTCTAATCTGGCCCAGTGCGTCAAGCTCGTGGGCCGGGCGGCGAGCGCTGGTGCGAAGGTAAGGGGAAATTCTCCTTGTCGGTCTCCTATTTCTCGTCATAGAGGAATCTTCATATTCGAGATCCACGAGATGATGAGTTGGTCAGTAAATGGATGTATCGCATATCTCATTTGGGTGTCTCGGTGATAGCCTCCTGAGATCTTCATAAGGGGCCCCCAAGTCTGAGCCGAGATCTCAGAAGCGCATGTCTCTTACAAAAGAAGATATTCGCATTTCACGAGGAGCCATTAAGCGATCATATGGGAGTACCTATACTATAGACACGTTTCGCTCGGTGAAAATAGCCGCACAATCGCATGGCCTTGCCGGATTTCAGATCAATATCGACAGAAAAGAGAAAAGAACTAGGCTGATATCACAATACAATCCAGATTCTCTTCCTACCAGAAGCATCCGACTACATCGGGACCTCACCGCAGGAGTCTCTATCCCTCGCTCGTCCGGTAGCCAGCTCCCCCTTCGTAACGGGTCTCCAAGCCGCAGCAGCGCAGCACTCGATAGCCGTGCACGTAGGCATCCACGTGCCAGTAACAGTGAAACCATCCACATCCACATCCCCATCCACTTCCTCTAACCCCTTCAACACAACCCCAATCCCTCAATTCGAGAAAGAACATAATACCTCCTCTTCCTCACCCACCCCAGACGCAGCAGCAACAGCAAAGCTCTACAACCGCACAATCTACATCAACCCCAATGGCTCCCTCCACCCCTCCGGCTCCTACGACAAACTACACCTCTTCGACTACGCGACTCTCCGCGAGTCAGCAAGCACGCAAGCCGGCGCGTCTCTCATCGCGCCGATCCCGTCGCCCGTCGGCCGCCTGGGCAGCTTGATCTGCTTCGACCTGCGCTTCCCGGAGCCCGCGCTGCGTCTCGCGCATTGGCACACCACCACCAACAGCAAAAAGAGCGAGACTAAAGATAAAGATAAAGATAAAGGTAACGATAACAGTAACAGCAACAGCGACGGCAGTGACAGTGACGGCCCAGCCCAGATCCTCCTCTACCCCTCAGCCTTCACGGTGCCCACGGGCCGTGCGCACTGGGAAGTCCTGCTGCGCGCGCGTGCCATCGAGACGCAGAGCTACGTCATCGCCGCGGCCCAGGTCGGCGCGCACAACGTCGACACTACTTCTTCTACCTCTTCTTCTACCTCTACCTCTTCCGCCACCACCACCGTTTCCGAGGGTGGTGGTGGCAGCAGCGGGAAGGATAACAAGAAAAAGAAGCCCCGCGTCTCCTACGGCCACAGCATGGTAGTCGATCCCTGGGGCCGTGTGATTCTAGAGATGAAGGGCGTCCGCCCAGACTGGGATGGTGAAGACAGCGCCGATGCCGTCGAGGACAGTGCCGTGGGCGAGTTGGGCATTGTGGATATCGATTTGGAGGAGTGGAAGCGCGTGAGGGAGAGAATGCCGCTCATTCGGAGAACGTGAGTACCCTTTAGCCTCACTCCCCACACCCGATATCGTCCATATCCAGGTGATTGGTGTAATTAAGTATGAATGCACGACGAGGTACTGACTGCATCTTAGTGACGTGTATCCCGAGATATAGATTGTACAAATTAGAAGCTTGGTCATTTCAAGACGTTCACTGGGCAATGTCAACATAATAATAGGTAGGCTTGATGCATCATGTATTGTGGCATGGCTTGAAGATAAAGGCTTCAGCCGAAATTGCAAGCCAGCACATGCGAGTATCCCTCATGCCAAGCCCGCTATCTTTATTTTTTTTCGTTTTAATATCATCGAAACATGGGCTTCGTGTTGGTCCATCCCTTCTTTGCCCATGCAATATGTGGAGTAACCCCCTGCCTACACTCCAATCATTTATTTGTTGCCACCCAAGAAAGTTCCTCAGATCAGACCAGCCTCTGCTACGCCATATCAATATGCACGCAGTTCGTGCTCGGAATCATGCCAGAAAAGACGATACCTAACGCCGTGGCCATGACCACTACACCAATTTTGTCTCAACCACCCAAGCCGCTGCGTTGGCTATTGAGATATTGTAGAATCCGCTCGCTTGAGAACCGACTCCTGACCATGGAACTGTAAAGAAAAGAAAAAAAAAAAAAAAAAAGACTGCGACGATCATACTAATACAGCTGTACAATTATCGCGGAAGATAATGCAGATACTTCCTCCCAAGGCAAAGAAGTATGTCTTTTGGCCGCCGAGGATTGAGGGGTGGAGATTGACTCGGCGGTGTTGTTCCATAATGACCCATGAGCCAGAGGACAACTCGTATTGGAAGCTGAGGTGTTGAAATCTTCAAGTGAAAAGGGGATCCAGGGGTACATATGAAGCCCTGAACCTTTAGTTGACTTTGAGCCCAGGGACGAAGACCTAACGAAGGCTACTAAGACGGGTTGGGTTGATTGAAGCCGCCCCGGCCTCGCGGTCCACCACGTCCACGCATGTTACCACGCCCGCGCCCGCGACCCCGGCCACGGTAGGGGCCGCGATAACCACCATCGACGCTTCCTTGGCCGAAGGTTTCGATATTCTTACGTTGCTCCTCGCCGCGCCACTCTCGCCCGCCAGGCTTTTGACCGCCATTCTCGGCCCGGTCTCTGGCCTCACTACTAATATTATCGAAGAATGACCTAGTTTTGTTATAGGCACCGTCCTCAAGCTCTGGGGTTTCAGGAGTGTCACCGTTAGGGACCTCGCCCACAGGTGAGCCACCGATGGCCTGTTTTGCGAGTTCTTGCTTATTGAACTTGGCGTTGGCCGTCTGAAAGTCAAAATCGGCATCGGGAACTTCGATTTTGGACTGAGCACCACCCCGACCGCCACGACTACGCCCCCTAGCTGAACCCCCTCTTGGGGCATTGACTCTCATCTCATTTACTTTCGTGGTGAGGTTATCTAACGCGCTGTTTGATGCGTTTGCAGCTTGACCCACAGTAGCATTAGGGTTATCTAACTTAGCCATAGCTACAGCAACTGCCGCTTTAGCAGCTTGCGTAGCATCTCTTAGAGCGGCAGCACTCGGGGGTGCATTTGATTGCTCAACTGTGGGTTTAACAGAAGCAGTAGCGGCTATAGCCTGAGGGCCCGCTCTCGGGATAACTGCAGGGATTGGTACAGCGGGAGTAATACGGCTGCTTCTCGGGCCAGTCGGAGCACTCTTAGAGTCGGCATTAGTCGTCGCGGGCTTGTTCGTCGACAGTGACTCTGCGGTAGCCTTTACTTCTGCAGCACTAGGCTTCGACTCAACAGGAGGGGTAGGCGCTGCATCTTTTGATGCAGGCTGGGATGAAGGCTGTCCAAAGCTCTTAGATTCCGTAGGCAACTCAACCGCGGGATTACCAACCGGTTTCTGTTTGTCTGCGCCAGCACCGATGGGCGCTGGCTTGTTATCTTGTTGTGGAGTTGTTCTCATGCCCTGGCCAGGCGTACCAGGCGGCCCTTGGGGTCCTGGAGGATACCCAAAGTTGTTCCAGGGACCAGGACCACCAGGAGGGAACCCTTGATGACCGTGAGGATACCAGCCAGGAGGTGGTGGATATGGCATTCCATTAAACCCTTGGCCTGGGCCGGGTCCAGGGCCAGGCCCCCCGCGTCCCCATTGGCCCGGAGGTGGAGGATAGTAGTTTTGGGGGTAGGGATTTTGGTCGAAGCCAGCAGGCCCTGGCACTTGACCCGGTGGTCCGGGAGGACCTGCGCCGACTGGACGGGTGCGTGCCTACAGTGCAAGAAGGATGATTAGCAACTGCAATACTAAACAAGCGGCAATACTTCAAGCAAGGTCCAAGTCCCAACATAGATCAGAAGGAAGGCAACGGAAATATCAACACGGTGTTGTTTGCGCAATTCAGTAAACATGAGTTTACATCCGAAATGTTTCATCATAAAGGACTGGTGTTCGCTCCCTGTGAAGCAGTATGTAGAGCTGAAGGGTACCTACACCGACTATGGCAGGATCATTTGGTACGGGCGGTTGGTTCTCCTTGGGCGGAGCGGGCGCCTCTTCAATACGCAGGTCCTTCACGTCACTGCCGCGGAAAACGATGTACTCGTAGACCTGATCGGAAGCGGCAACCTCGTCTGCAGGGTTTCCTCGTCGTCCTTCGGTACCGTAGGACTTGACATTCTCGAGCGACACTGTAGATTCCTCGCTATTTATTTCGTGGAGGATGCCAGAGTAGCTGTGGCAAGTCAGCACGAGCATGAGAGCCTAGGCTTCGTTCGAGGTGCTTACCGAATATCACTCTTAGATATCAAAGATATCCGTGAGCTTTACGTTCACCACACACATTAGCAAGGCTGGTCCGACAAGTCGTCCCACGACGCGCCAGCACACACATACCCAAGGAATTCGGACATGGCTAGTAAAATGTGATGAGCGCGTCAAGCGCGAGCAAGGAACAGAAGATAGGAAATGAACACCGGGAATAAGAATAGACGGGCTCTCAGGTCGGGACGTAGAAGCGCGAGCACCAATTGGTGTCGGGAGCCGTGAGAGACACACGCTGTAATAGAAATGTGCGGAATGAAAAGCTGTTGGCGGAGATGGAAGAAGGCTGGAATAACCAAAGGCTACCAAATGCACCAGCCATTCAATTTGTGGCTCTAGTGCAAGAGTTAGCGTGGCAACTGCCTCGGCCTCACCGCCCGGCAGAAACTGACCGAAGCTTGCCTAGAGCTGCATAAGTACCACTCGCTGTACGGTTACTTGCGAGAAGGACATCATTGGGCAGTCTCGCCTGCTAGGTACATTATGATACATGCATTAGTTAAGTGCAGAAGGGAAACGGCATGTCTACATATGTATACATCATGATACGGTCGTACATGCTACTAGCATGCAGTGTGGTATAAGTAAAACTGTGCTCACATCATTAAATATTAGGCTATCTGATAATCTAGATGGTCTGGATCGTAACTCCTGCTAATGGTCTGCGACGACCTTGATTGTGTACACCCGATAGGTAAGGGCAGCTTAGAAACCGTCACTTATCATAAGTCGTAGCATAAGCGCAGTAGACTTACAGTATGTACCTACCAGCAGGTGACGGGCTAGTCGGACATATCGGTGTCGGACCCTGAGCTGCTCGTAGGATCGTCTGAAGACTCTACCTCACCATGCATAATCTGACCGTCCTCCTCGTCCTCTGGCGATGACGACGATTCCGCGTCTGAGTTGTACTCAACGAGTACCGACGCCTTTCGCTTTTTTGGCTCCTTTCTTAGCACCGTTTCTTCTATTATATATCCCTCCCCTAGACCGGTAGCGTTGGCCGGCAATACATAGACCGTCGGGAATTCGACAATTTCTTGGCCACGAAGAAGACTAGCTAGACCCTCTGATGCATCCAGTGGTACCAGTCTCTGGGGCGTCCTTGGTTGATTCCTGGGCCGAGGAAGAAAGAAGCGATACTTGTTCTTCAATGTGTGGAGACGGTCTATATCTGTTGAATTGACCCAGAAACTGTCGGTATAATCTTGGATCGGGTATGGCGATTTTTGCCACGTGCCGGTAGGATCTTGAGGCCTTTGACCAGACACTTGCTGCTTTCGGAGCTTCTTCTCTTCAGCTCGCTCACGATCGGTCAATTGTGCCTGCCGGTCACATTCCAATGCCTCGGCGAAAGCATCACGGAGCGGCGTCTCATCGAGGGCTTTATATAATATGCGTTTGGATGGTGGTTGGTTGTCCGTGGCCGGGGAACAGTCCGTGTCGTCGAAAAGAAGCCACTCCACTTGCCAGTTGATTGTTTTAGTCCGTCTATTCCAGCTGGTCTTGTTCTCCTTGGAACGTGTCATGCCATAGGGTAGTGATGACACATGTATCCCAAGCTCGCGTAATCTGTGTACCGCAAACCTGTCCCACTTCCGGGGGCCATCATCGACGGTAGTCCTGCCCCGGCTTTGGCCCTTGTTGAAGCGTGTCTTTTTGTGTGGTGGGGGTTGAGCGCTCTCCTGGGGTAGAATGTCCCTGTCTCCTCGTAGTATGCGCTCAGCTCGTTCGACGGACCTCTCGATGCCGGTGAGGAAGTTATAGTCGTGGTCAATGCCGGCATCCGTCTTCAGCTTGTCCAGGGGGACATAGACGGTGGGGTCGCGTTCGCCGTTACATGAGGACCACGTCTTGTGCTTTTTGACGCAGGGTAAGGAGCAGGTCCTCGCCGAGCACCGTGGGCACTTGTATCTCGGCGGTTGGATGCGACAGATGGTACAGAGCGACGTCAGTAAAGGGTCCGCCATGTCAGCGCGCCCGGATCGCGAAGCGCCGTGGAGAAGGCTCGGTGTCTACGACCAAAGCTAGCGATGATGTGCGGAATGCTTGATTTTTATCCCCAGATGCATGCTCCAGCGACCGGTTCAGCTCCGTTACCTGTATAGAATGTTTCCAAGTTTCATTGAGACTCGCAGGCAAGTTGCATGATAAATTGTCTTATCGATAGAAGACCCCTGCCGACTTTGACGGCCTTATCAAGTACTAGTCGAGCTAGTGTCTATCTTAGGTACAGCTACGCCAAGGCGGCTCTAGATTCTCTCTGTCTTGAAGTACCGTACCTGGGTATACTTACATATATGTATGTCTACCTACATAGATAAGTAGTAATTACTTCGTGATCGTTATCATTCAGTACTGCCATTCACCTTACATACGTCATAATCTATGAGAGATCATTGCGCTGGGTATCTCAGAGTACCTGGTAACACCAAGCTGCGTGTTCTAAACTGCAGCTCAGATATCCGGGATCGCCCCGCACCGGCACTCTCATGGTCCACGTGGAATTACTTGCTTGCGCGAGACCAAACTATCGGAAGGGGATATCTCTCTACTGTATCACATCCTTGTGTCAATGTATGATATGAACGGCGGCATACCTTATCTACCAAGCACATGTCTGACTAACATTGGATCCGATCCAATGGCGGGGTTCGGCCAGTCGGCCGAATTCCTCTGCCTTGTCTTCGTCGTTTTTCCTTTTCTTTTTTCTTCCCGTCCCACCACATGGCTTGTCTAGCGGCACGTTGCCGGTCGTGTGGTGGATAAGACGCCCTCGCTAATCGATGGCGTCAACTGGTGAGATGCCGATGCCGACTCGATTTGGTGAACGGCTTATCAATACTGGTATCGAATACATAAGGTACTGTATAAATATATATAAAGAATACTACCGCCGGTACATCATCACCCAAAGGAGCGCAGCTGTTGAAACATCCTCCAAGGCGAGATTAGCTGACAAATCCCGGGTCGTCTTTTCTTCGAACATTCATACAAGTTCCTCTATGGTTCCCCTTTTTCTTCTCCTTGTATTGCTCTCTTGTGTTCTCGGCACAGTTGCGGAAGAACCGGGAAATATCAGCGAAGCGCTCGAGAGTCCCTCGATTCTCGGATTCCCCGTCATCATGACGGCGAACGCGACGAGCGACGAGGGGCAGCAACCGCAGTACGACCCCACCAAGATATGGACGACGCTGCTGACCAACCGCGCATACTTCGGTGGCCTGCTAGTGCTGGACCACTCGCTGCGCCGGTCACGCAGCAAGTACCAGCTCAAGGTCATGGTGACGCGCGATGTCGAGCGTGACGACGAGTATATGCGCGCCTTTGCCGCCGCCGGCATTCCCACCATTGTCGTTGACAAGATCGAGCCTGCGCCCCGCGATGGCAAGGTCAATCGCGGCACTTGGGAGAAGCTGGCCCCATGGTCCTTCACTGAATACGAGGTAGGTTGTCGTGAATGATTCGCCGTACTTGCGTATCCGTTGTGCTCTGCTGTTTTTTGTCGGGCGCATTCAGTTCAGAACTCACTTATGGAGGACTCGACAACGCGCCGGTCCAGTACCCTATGCAAAATCCGTGCGATGCTGCTCCGATAATGATACTAATCACGTCTTGTGTGTCTGCGCTGTGTAGCGGGTCGTGCTCCTTGATAGCGACCAGATTATACTTCAGAATATCGACTACATGATGGAGGTCGAGCTTCCAGTTGGCTGGATAGCGAGCACTCACGCTTGCACTTGTAACCCGCGCAAGCTTCCCCACTATAGCAAGGACTGGTTGGTGACTCTTCTCACCTTCTCTGTTTTGACACTAAACTAATATCACATGTGCAATAGGATACCCGAGAACTGTGCCTTCACCGCGGCAAACCAAGAGACAGGCGAGCCGGCACCCATCACAGAGTCAAATCCCAATAACCACCATCTCCTTAACAGCGGCACAGTCGTGTTGCAGCCGTCGAAGGAACAATATGATGCTTTGATTGACGCCATGAACACGCATCCTGACGTGCCCAACATGATCTTCTTCGATCAGGATCTCCTTGCCATCGTCTACAGAAATAAGTGGAAGCCCTTGCCCTACGTATACAATGCGCTAAAACCCATGCGCGACTGCCATGCCTCACTATGGAAGGACGAAGACGTGAAGGTTCTCCACTATATCCTCAACAAGCCTTGGAAGAGCCGTACCTACAATAACGACCGCATCGAGAGCACGCATAAGCTCTGGTGGGACGAATATGCCGTTGTTGAAAAAGAATGGGCAAACAGCATGGATGAGAAGAAACGGGAGCTATGGAAGAATGTAGTCGTGCCTGTTGTTGCCCAGGAATGATAGTCTCTTGTTCCTAATAGGAATAATGGGAAATATCCGCATAGAAGGGATCGGCTGCATGATAATAAGCCCTATATATGATGTGCGCAGGATAGATGTTACGACTTATGAGAGTAAAGCAAGCGACACAACTCAATACCACAGTTGTAATTTGACTACGTTTGAACGATATATGATTTAATTCAATGCGAACCCAAGCCGCCAGTGATAGCAAATAGTACCATAAAACGCTTCTTTGATCGTCTCCACCCACTCTTATAGAATGCCGTTTCTTTTGTCCATTCGCACCATTCCACGCACTTACTACTCCTTAATCTTAGCCTCAGCCTTACTAGGCCGCATCCCAAAGATCGTGCTCCCAACCCTAACCTCATCGCTCCCCATCGCGATAGCCCCCTCGAAGTCCTCGCTCATGCCCATACTAAGCTCCAGCTTCCTGTCCTGCCCAAACCCGAGCTCCTTGCAGACGAGATCGCGCTGCTCCCTCAGCGCGACGAAGTCCTCGTTCTCGTTCTCCGGCGTCGTCGCCACGGAGCGCGCAATGGCGCCGATCGTCATCAGCCCCAGCAGGTGCAGGTTGGGCGCGGCCTCGACGGCGCGGCACAGCTCGACGGTCTCGGCGCCTGGCGCGCACCCGGACTTGGAGGCTTCGCCTGAGGTGTTGACTTGGACGTGGATGTTGAGCTTTTGGGGTGCGGGTTCAGGGGAGGAAGATGATGGGGAAGAGGAAGAGAATGCTGATATGAATTCTCCTCGGTATCTGTCTAGGAGCTGTGCCTTTTTGAGAGTGTCTACGCTTGAGACGCACCAGAGATTGGGGATTTTGGCAAGGTTTTTGCAGTGACCTGTTGGACTTGTTTAGTATGTTACATGTATACGGGTAAACTATCATTGTAAGAGAGGGTTTGTGAGTATGTGTATGACAGAATGATAAAATGCAGCAAAATAGAATGAAAATTGTGCTTGTGCTATGTCCTCGCAAGGAACGAAGCTTTCATACAGACATAACCCCGGATGGGAGCGGTCTACCATACGGCAGATATCATGAGACCGCCTTAAAATTTAACGGACGTCTGACTCACCAGACTGCAGTCCTCCGATGAAATGCCAATGAATGTTCCTCGGCAGCAGCTCGGCCTTCTGGGCCAATTCCTGCGCATAATTCTCGCCAAAGTGCAGCTGTGGCTCGACGCCAGGTTCCTGCGGTCGGACGAGCGCTAAGATGTCGTTGACGGGCTTCAACTTCGAGACGGCGACCAGACGGACCTGATCACTACATTTCAGCACGTACTCAATGATGTTTTCAGCGTCATAGTATAACATAGCTGTAACCCCTCCACATTCGTCTCATCCAGAATGCAGGAACTGTCGTGTGTGAAATGCTCGATATCGATGCAAGTGAAAGAAAGTCGACTCACGCTGCGGCCCTTGCTGACAGCGGCGATACGCTCGCTCACGCCCTTGATCTGCGAGGCGAGCGCTGCGGCTCTGGAGGGATCAATCTTCATTTCTTCGACGTCTGTCATCGTCGTGCCATCAAGAGTTTTTCTATCATATGAAACAGCTGTCAACCCACGACGTCTATATTGTATGTCATGGCGTTAGGAGCGGAGTCGGGCACAGTGTCGAAAGAACCATTTGAGCTAAAGTTGAGCTGTCCATACAGTAAACATACTGTATTGCACTGTGTTCACAATGATACCGTCTAACCATTGCTCGACCATCTATAAATATCGTGGTCTAACGTATATAGCTAAGTGAGGTGTTGAAGCGTAATTAAAGTAAAGAAAAGAATCATACGCTACAATAAAAGACTACTCACAAATCCGGTCCAAAAGGTTTACTCCAATGCGCGTGGTGAGAAGTGGAGTTGGCTGAAAAGACGAGGGCTGTGAAAAGGGAGTGATATATTCATTTCATAGTAGTAATCACACGATGCAGATATACTACAGACATAGAACCTATCCTGTCTGCATACTCTCGTATTGCCATCAACCGGCTCAAAGCTTGGGACAAGCCCGTAAAGCTGTCCCTAACGTTGTGCTATAGCTGCCCGGCACCACTTAGGACCAACGGCTAGACCACAGGATAGGAATCGTATAGCACAATGCCGGTATATAGACAGCAGTAATTGTACAGCCACTTTCGACGACCGAAATACTAGGACGGAAGAGTCGTGTTCGTCCACAAAAGCGCAGTGGCGTAGAACGTGCATCGGACATACCTAGGACGAGAAATCAGGTTGGATATATACCAACAAGCGTCCTTATCCATTTTCCTGTGTCTTGCGTTCAAGCCGTTACCACAAGTGCTTGTACATCATCTAATCACCTTCATAACTACCACAATGATCGATCAAGCCGAGATCCAAACAGTCAAATATTCAGATCCAGCGGCGCATCTCTCGGCGTCCTGTCACCAGCCCTCGCGGCCGTCAGATTCGCCAGCGTCTCCAAGATCATGTGAATGCCCCTTCTGTGTTCGCTGATCATCGCACGTTGGCTCTCGAGGAGCCGTTGCTGCATGCGTATGAGGTCCACAGCAGCCTCCAGCTTCCTCTTTATCCCGCTGCAATCGCAGCCACATCTTCCGTGATCTCCTGCGTGCATGACTCTCCCCAGACTAGGGATTGCGTTCCATAGAGACACGATGGCAAGTCGGATCGCCGTGAAGGAATTCTTCATTCTGGGCGTGGCGGAAGACACCGCGGCTGGGGTGTCGGTCAGCATGCCCGGGGAATCGGTGTGGACGAGCGGACACAGGGTGTAGATGTTCCGGCGCCCCGTAAAGGAGCAGTACATAATGCCCGTCATGACGGATCCGGTCGTGGAGTTCTGCGAGCCTATGGTCATGTCGGCGCTTACGTCGGTCGTAGGTGTGGTGGTGGTAATACAGGTTGTACACGTAGATATAATTACAGTGGTCGTCAACGTCTTTAGCGCTGTGTCTGTGATGACACTCGTGACAGTGGCGATTACCGTCTTCACGACGGTGACGTTATCGGCTTCGTCTAAGGATGTCGTCGGGTTTGCGTTAGCCGCGTGTAGTCGATCGGTAGGAATTGCAGGGTCTTTCGTGATATCTTTGAGGTGTTAACGAAGAACATGTGCAGGACTTCTATCTGAAAGAAGAACGAAGAAAAGAATAGGCAGGTACCCCTATGAGCTATAATAGTAGGCAATTGGTCTTGCAGAGGAGTCTTAACGGGCAAGAAGGACTCGTGATCGTCTACGGCCGTGGGCGTAGTCTGGGTAGGCTCGAGGGTGGCCGTTTTGTGATGGGAGATGGTATCCTTCGACAAGCCGTACCAACCAGCTATAAACAGGTTAGAATTTGGAAACTGTATTTGAGGCTCGTGAGGATAAGCACTGACCTATAATACATGCAAGAATGACTATAATCACGATGAAAAAAAGGAAGCCGGCACAACGGAAGTCCTTGGGGGAAGTTCTTTTGATGAAGCCTGGGCGTCGGGACTGCGTTAGCGTTACGTGTACCTGTTAAGCGCTCTACTGTAGAGATTGAGACGTACCGTGCCATTTATCCTTCAAGCGTTCGAGCTTCAGAGACAGGATCGACTTTGGTTGAGCATTCGGCTTCGTAATAGAGTCGTCCACAGGCTCGGGTGCAGTAGTCCTCTTCTTGATCGCAGATGATAGTGATACCGCGGATTTCCTGCATAAGAACAACACATGCTGGTAGGAGAAGAGCACTCGGCGAGAGGAGGACTGTGGGTTCAAGGAGTCTGGTTTCGAGGAGTCGGGCGAAAAGAAGACTTGCGGTGTCTCTCGTGTTCCATGTTGAGAATCGGGCGAGCTGTTGCTGCGACAGCGGTTGGCTGAGTGAGGCGATTGTGGGCGTGAGATGGCCATACTGTCGCCGTTATGGGATACCAGAGATAACAATAATAAAATACTAATGCATCGTACAGGGTCGAAGGAATTGTTATGAGGAGATAGTGTATGTAGTTCAAAACCTGCACAGGTAGCCGGGCAATCGAGAGGTGAAAAAGTTGCTAGGTGGGCAGGCTGGTGTGATGAGAGTTGCAAGATGCGTGATAAACAATGTAACTTGGCGCATTGGAATTAGAACTACCAAGGTACCTAAGGTATGTTTGCTTCGAGGTTGGATCGGACTTGGAGGTCACCCTGGCAATGACCTATACTCAATGTCAAGCTCACCTGCAGGCAGGCGAACTACGACAAGGCGACGGAAGGCATACATTATACCTCCATGCTTTACCTACCTACTAGGCCAAACAACCCGTGATGCAACCAACCGCTAGTTTTAGATGTGTAGCTCTGAGTCCTATTCCCCAGGTCGTGGCTCCCGTATCTGGCTTGAGTTCGACCTTCGATATATGAGCCTATCCATCATTGGGACTTGCAATGATAGATCGTACGGGTTTCAATGTTGTTTCTATACAGCTAGCTTGATTGTATCGCCTATTCTTAAGCCTACAAACATGATAGTATAAAACCAAACTGCCGACTCGACACAGTGATGTATAAACTGCTAGTCAAATATATTCAGATTACTTTCGCCTCAAAACCCCGCCTTTTCGAGGCTGTATTATGAAGCATTTTTAGAGGTTTGTACACTAGCTGATATGTTCAAACTACCTTTCGGTGCCTATGTCACCAACACATTACTAAAAGCATCCGTGATCTCCTGCCGCGTAGGCCCTTCGTGCATCAATTGTGGCTTTGAGACACCCGCAGATATCCGTTGCTCCATCAACTTCAGTAACACCCCAGGTACACTCTCGTCTGTAGCTCTGATAGTAAGACGGACCATCTGTGGTAGATTGTTAGCGGGCATCATCTTGGTTATATATCGTCGTTACATGACGTACCTGGGACGCGTAGTTCGGCTCCAGCCTTAGCAAGCAGCCGAACTTGCCACCTTCAGAAGTGTGCAGTACACTTGCACCCACAAAGTTCTTGGTGTTCGGATCAACTCCTGACAGAATACCCCATCGAAAGCCTTGTATTACTTTGCGAACAAACACTTCGTGTATCTCTCGGGTCGCTTCCTTTCCGCTTACGAGCCCAATGATCGCCTGGGCTTCCCGCGGCGCACCGCCAATTTGCTTCCACCTCTTGAAGAAATCATCAGCTGATAAATCGGCGGGGTCCATAAATTTGTGTGCCGTCAGGGGCAGCTTTAATGTTAGCGCCTGTAAGGCTCCAGCGAGGTAGCTAATTCTAACAGTCGGACTCTTGCTGAAGACTTTCTTGGACTCAAACATGATGACCTGTCTCGCTTGCCCTCCTTGAGGAATACTACTCTCAGGCAAACTCTTGACATCCCATGTCAGGTTGGCCCTCTCGCTTTCATCCAAGTCTAACGTAGTCGTAAACGAGCTGATCGTCGCAGGTGTCTTGTTCAGGAAATATAGAATGAGGCAGGCCATTTGGCCACGATATTCCGATCTGACACCAACTTGAAGCTGTCCATCTTCGAACAGTATACCATCAGCTTTAAGAAGTAGTTTGTTGTACCCAGGTTCCCAACCCGGAGACAGATGAGCAGCACTAGCTAAATTTGGTGCCTTCAAGAGCTTTTCGGGCGCTGGTCCTGCGTTCATATCGAGCCCAGCAAGATCGTTAGAGTGACCATTAGTGCCATTGGTGCCGTTAGCAGCGCCATCACCATTTGCCCCCAGGTTGGAGCTGAAAGCTCTCTTGAGTCCAGGTTGTTTAGCCATGTTCAACTCAGACCCATCAACGTTGGCATCTTTGCCGCCTACCACCCAAGTTCGCTTATCACTCGTGCCGGCATGCTTCGAATGGAGTCTAGACAATAACGCAGACTGTCGTTCGGGGAAAGGGGGCATCTCATCGCAAACGGTCCGCAGGAGGTCGTCGGTAGGAAGACTTGCAAGAGTCAAGTATTCGCATGCTCGTTGCTGCAGCTCCGAATCTAAAGTATGAGAGTAGATCTCGAAGATGTGAAGCAGTTGCGGCTTTATTTCAGGAAATAGGTTGACGAATTTGATGAACGAAGACAGTATCATGGCACGCGTGCTTGGGGAACATGCAGATAGCTTTCCAGACAACGCCATGAATTGCTCAATCGGGCTACAGCCTTTCTCTTCTGCGATCAAGTGGCCGAACTCACCCAAGATGTATGCACCGATCTTCACCAACGTCTCATGACAATGGTCTTGCTTTACATGCTGCAAGGTATTCTGTGCTGCGTAGACCTGTAACTCCTCATTGTTCGTCACAATCTGGATAACACGTTGCCAGACCTCGTCGCTCAAATGATCGCCCGCAACTGCCACGAGCCGCAGTGAAACGTTGATGTACCACTGAATGTCGGTGGCGTACTTCTCCGTCAAAATCGCAATTTTTAACGCCATCTCTTCGCGTATAGCGAAATCCGCATTTTGAAGATACTGCAGTAGCTCTGCTACGATCGGTCCAGAATTCGTCGAATCGCACATACTATATAGCAAGTCGAGTCCCTTCCTACGTACGCTAATGTCCCTATCTTTAAGTGAGCCCAGAATAACCTCTTGGTGCTGCTTGATAGGACCCAGATTCTCGGCGCGAGCGGCAAGATGTGTCATAGCCTCAAGACCGAGGTACCGAACATTTGTCTCCCGAGAAGTTATGAAACGGCCCAGACGGGATGATATTTGCTTCATCAAGGCATGCTCCGTATCTAGGTGAATGATCAGGTTGATGGCTTCGAATAGGACGGCATTTTGAGCGTTATTCTGCTGCACGTTCTTATTTGACTCCATAGCCAAGTTCAAAATCTTTTGAAGGGACTCTCTAATCATTTCACGGACATGGCTGTCCTCTAAGCCTCATGTTAGTGACCCGTTTCAACTATCTTGAGATGCTACTTACCCGAAGGCGCAAAGTATTGTAGTAGACGTAGCAGTTTGACCTGTATCCAGGGGCAGGGGACCTTGTAGTACAAATAGTCGTTGGTATAATCACCATCAACAATAATTCGCTTCAGCCGCGCAGCGGCCTTGACATATGCACCTTTGTATTGGTCTGGGTTGTCCTGTGCGACAGCCATCACCAGAGATGTCACTGATAAAGCAACGCCAAGATCGGCGTCATCCATCAACGATATTATGCGTTCAGCCCACTGCGGCTGTATTATGTCCGGATGTTTCCGGTAGAGACGGAGAAGAGTGAGCGCAGCCTTTTTCTTCACAAACGCTTTGGATGTCCTATAGTGGGCGTCAGTTGGTATCTAGAAGCGATGTGGAATGACAACGTACGGCGAGATCAAAAGCCTGTGAACTTCACCGCTCAAGGCCTCTCCCATTTCCCGACCACCGACATTCGCAATCGCATGTAAAGCAAGACAGTTGAACAATTCGTTATGGTCCAGGAGGTCCTTCCGTATGCTGTTGACAACCAAATGCAGCAGCTCATGCTTCTCGTGGAGGAACAGCGTCATTGCCAGATACCCTATTTGCTTCTCGGAGTATTTATTTGCTGAAATGAGATTGACGGCCTCCAGATGCCCAAAATCGACGTTCCAACCCAGTATGTAGATATACAAGAGCTATCCAAAATTAGAACAAGAGCGCTAGTATGGGGCGTGTGGGCGGAAATACCTTGCAAACATACTTCTTTTTGTGGTAGCCACTCAAGTTACCGTCTAGACGTAGACAGAGTCAGTATGCGCAGCCCTTCGCCTCAAGAAATGCATCCTTAGCTAGAACATACCCTTGAACTTTTGGCTATGCGCGGGAGAAGCAAGTCAGCAACCCAACGTCCGTCAAATATCATATCGTCGGGTACGAGCACGAACCGAATATTTGCCAGTTCTTTGTTGATTCTCTTTTCCTCCAAGTCCCTTGCCCGCGCATTTCGAAGATCGGCGATGAATTGTACAAGACCGCGCATGTTGGAATTATTGTTACTCGACCGGCCGAGGAAGCCGGATGCTGCTGAGGACGCCATGACGGGGATCGACTGCACGCGTATACGATGGAGGAGCCGATTTCGTAGATTTCGAAGGGCCGGGTTGATATCCCACAGTCGCGTCCACCACTCAGCACACCGCCAGTCCCAACGGGATGTATGATCGTAGTGATGATAAAAGGGTTGAAGAGAGTCTCTATCGTCCAGTCCCAAGATGTCCAGAAAGCGCGCTCAAGTTTGCGGCTCTCATGGTAGGCCGGGTCAGTCCACCAACATGATCAAGCTGATGCCCGCCAAGCCAGTCGTTTTGTTCGCCGAGACAAGGCCGGACGTCTCGATAGGGGGGGATCCTCGGAAGCAAGAGTCGCCTTCGAGCAATAAGGGGAAAAGGCGAGCGTGCCGGTTGTGGGCGAGCAATTGGGCCGACTCGGGGAGTGAGTGTTTGAACGGCTGAGTGTGCGAAAGGCAGACGGTGGTCTCCGCGAAGTGCGAGCGGCTCAAGGATAGGTGCCGGAACGATAAGGCTTATTGGAGATTCCGTGCTTAGGAGTGCAGGCGCCCTGCTTCGAGAACCTGGGTTTGGTCCTTCTTGTCAGGGCACACTGTCTGGAGTCCGCAGCCAAAGCTAGCTAGAGTGGGCGACCTGAATTAAGGCCTCCGTGTGTCAGATAATTTTGATTACTGTGCGGAGTGCGGAGTACTGCCAGGTAGGTAATTTACCCTACATTGAACCTCTCAATGAGGTAGGCACGGGGGCTCACCTCACTAGCGTTTTGTGTAGGTACATAGGTATGTACCTATGTTTCCAATCCAGCGAAGTTCTCAAAGGAAAGCATAAGTAAATACATCGTTGAACGCCATAAGTTGGCATGTATGTACCTTAGGTAAACACACACACCCCCTTAGACTTATACGTTATCTCTGCTTTAATTAACAGTCGACTTGAAGATACGGCAACTCATAGCTTCCGGTTTTCAAGATCGGCTTTCGATGATAGATACCCGGGTACTTATTCAAATGTAGCGTGTGACAGGGGTTTCATTGCGGTAGCTCCGACGTCACTACGATACCACAATGCCTAGCTCGATATCAAAAGCGTCACTTTGTCTCAGTCCCCTCTGATCATCTGATCATTATGCGACAACCCAACGACGGAGTCTAGGAGGATGAATTTCACGGCTCGCCGAACAATCCAAAGATGCCACCACATCTCTAATTCCACGGGATCACCGTTCTCTGCGCGCTCGACCGGCCGGTCGTATGCCTTTCAAGCCGCCTCGCCGCCGATCCATCAAGTCTTCAACCGGCGCACGAAATGGCTGCAGAAGGAGCGCGCTTCGCAAGATGTCGAGAGCAGCCGGATCGCCGACTATCTGAAAGACGAGGTGGCGATCCGTGTCTGCGAGCGACTGCTGGTGAGTTGCGATCCTGCATCCGGCCCGCCGCGTCTCGCTCTGTGGCTGATTTGATCTACCAATCTCAAGGACATCAAACGCGAATACCCCCGGGTGCTTGACTTTGGCGCAAATTCATGCAACATTGCGCGAGCCTTGACGCGCGAGAACCCCGACACGAACCCGGAAATGCCCGTTTCGGATCCAATTGCAAAAAGGATAGGCCATCTGCTGGCTGTAGATTCTTCCGAGAGCATGCTCTATCGCGATGCCGACCTCGAGTTCAACAAGCAGATCGACATAACGAGGCAGGTTCTTACAGATGAGGAGACTTTGCCCTACGACGCCAACTCGTTCGACTTGGTCCTGAGCTCTCTAAGCATGCATTGGATCAATGATCTACCTGGCGTGCTCGCGCAGATTAATAATATCCTGAAGCCAGATTGCGCCTTCATAGGCGCCATGTTCGGGGGTGATACACTCTATGAGCTCCGAACGTCGCTTCAGCTAGCCGAACAGGAGAGGCGGGGCGGTATCTCACCTCATGTCTCACCACTAGCTGATGTCCGCGATGTTGGCGGACTGCTTCAGAAAGCCGGCTTCAAGATGTTAACAGTAGATGTGGAGGACATCATCGTCGATTATCCCGATAGCTTTGCCCTCATGCAGGACCTACAAGCGATGGGTGAGAATAATGCCGTTCTAGGTAGGGAAATGGGACCTATACAGCGGGATGTACTGCTAGCTACGGAGGCGATCTACCGTGAGCTTCATGGTAACGAGGATGGGACGTTACCAGCAACCTTTCGTCTGATCCATATGATTGGGTGGAAGGAATCGAAAGACCAAGCCCAGCCGTTGCCTCGGGGTAGTGGCGAGATCAGCTTGAAAGATATATTGGAAAACAAATAAAACTTCATCGGATCTCAGACGTAACTCTGTTTCCGGCGTGGCTGCCACTTTTTTTCCACAGTGAGACCATTAGAGTGTTGGGATATATATGTGGCTTGCCCTAGTATCAATCAGTATGTTTTCCTAGTACAACTTGAGCCTTCTCAAGGCCAGTTCGCCTTTGGGCATACCTAACTTCTGTGATATTCTCCACTGTACTATCCTTCGATGGCCCACTGCAATGTGTATGTATGTACGAGTTCCGTATGAAGCTCGCCCAGTCATATTATATACGAAAATTTTGAAAGAAACAACTATTAGCTAGTCACTGAGATCGGTCGAGCATGTTGGCAATGTCCCTAATTCTTGGCCTACCCAAAATTCGGGGTTCCCCCTGGGATACTGGAGCCCCCTTAAGGACATTGGACTCACATGAGGCGACAGCTTTGCTAACTCTGGAATTGTAACGTGGATCGCTTCTTTACGATCAGGGTGTCCTCAGAAGCTGAGATGGTGAGTATAGAATCACCTCTAAGTCTATTGCATGTTCTCGATGAAAGAAAACGTGATAGAAACCCCGGTAAGATCTTCTCCTGTAATTACTCCTGACCACGGGCTTCTGAGACACACGGGCAGTAACAATATGACGTACCAAGGGAGACTTATATATAATAGAAAGTGTGCGCCCCTTGAACAGACATTCCCCTAACACAGGCCATGTTGATTGCTCAGTGGTAAAGTATTCGGCAGAAAACCTCCTTGTGTCAGGGGCAGGGCGATAGGCATTCAGGGGGTTTCCGGTCCGTAGATGTTGAGTTCATCTTAAGTCGCCTGATCCTTTTTGCAATCTTTATGGCACTAGTTCGAACTGAACTCTACTAATGCTTTCGCATTCTTTTGTAGGTGTTTATCTCCTCTCCTCCTTGGTTTCGACAGCCCGCTCCGGGATGATCTATACCACCAATATCTACAATCTAGATTGAGAATGACGGTAGCGCATAGCTACTCTAACGGTCATGTCTTCATAGACGTGATACAAAAGGCGAGCCTTATATTGATGAGACTAGGGACTACGAGCTCCGTGATCGATCATCCCAAAGAGCCGTAAAGGCGAATAACTGATCCCAGTGTAGGAGATTGAAAGACCAATGCGGGAACTGCTTCTTCTACTTACACTATCATCGTGCCAGTTGTGAGAAGCATACCCGGCAGAGTCCACGACTTACACAAAAGTCAAATTGAAGATGAAATCCTATATGCTGGTGCACGATAAGATAGTCGAGGAAAGATCATGGCAGGTCCACGCAAGTGGCTACAGGTAATAAGCATACTTATTATCAACTACGCGCACGAAACTGAGCAATGTGGCTACCCAATAACCCTGTGACTCGTGTGGTTAGTCTGGCCATAGTTATAATCATTATACTCTATTTTTCTTTATAAATTTGGTATATTTTCCCGTTCTCTGTGGTACGCCTATAACCCAGCGTACTATAGATAATCAAGAATTCACCGTAATGCCGTCGTATGGCAACGGCCTTGGAGATGTCGACATCTAACGCGATGAGTTAATTCATACCTTGCGCCAGTCGGTCATGCAACGCTGTATCGATCCCAATCCCGCAACGTCCACAACCTTCTCGTGCCAACTCAGCAGCACGCTCATGGCTGCACCTGTTGACTCATTTGTTGAGCCCGGTCTGCCTCCAATCTGACTAAACCCTGTGGCCTGGGGTGTGAGGTTTCGTGTGGGCGTCTTGCCGCCTCCACTCGACGCACTGCCACCAGCCATACCTTTGTACCTAACTCTCTTGGTTAGCTGTTGTACGTTGTATAACCGTACAGCCCGGGTAGATTGAGCGGCAGACTCACAGGTACTTCATCAGTACATCCACCAGCTCACTACCACCCTCCGAGTCGTAAATCCGCTGCAGCATGGGTGTCATCTCACTCGCCTTGATGGATTGCAGCACTTCGATGACGGTCTGTAGATGTGCGTCCTGTATGGCATCGTCAGCGTGCTAATCTAGGAGCCTAACGTCATCAAAAGCCCATGGGCTTCATGCCCTAAGTCTGCGTTCGGCGCGGCGACCCAATCGTCTTGACGTCTTTCCAGTACACCGCTTCTGCCACGCCACCCTCCATATGCATATACGTCTGCTCACCGCTCTTCCACCGTTGCACTCGCCATGCCGGCACGCCGAAACACTAGGGCCAGACGTACCTTTGCCACCTCACTCCCGTTGTAGACAGGGTTCTCTAGACAGCCGCGCAACGCGCCTTCGGCATCACCGCCCCGTAGCAGCTGACGGACCTGGCCGTTGAGCCCTCGCACATCGGCCTCGCTAGCCTCGGGCAGGGGCGGGTGCAGCGTCTCGGTGTCGAAGTTCTGGGAGGAGTCTGGGTCTAGCGCATCGACGTTGTAGGTGCGCCAGGCGTCGCTCAACGACGCTGCCGTCTGCTGCTGGACTATAGACATATCGTTGGTATTATGGGCGAGGTCGAAGGTCGCTTGTGCCCGTGCTGGCGCTCAACGGGAGGCGGTAAGAAGACGAGAGCGGAGATGGAGTTGGGGTCGATGCAAAGAGAGCGTAGAGTGGGCGTGAGGCCCGGATGCTTTGGGGGCCAGAGGCAGTCGATGCTCTGGCGGCGGTGTGTTTGTTGCCGAGAGAGGATGAAGTTGTATGAGTCCAGTCAATTAATCGGGCACTGAATGCAAGGCTTATTGTAACTGAGCTCGAAGCTACACTGCCTAGAGCCCGGTAGTTTGCGGGTGATGGTGTGGAAGCGTAGGTGGGTAGGTAGGTAGTGTGGGGGACCACTGACGTTGCTGTGTCTTTGCGGGGCACCTAGTCTAGTGTGGCGTAGATGGTGTTGTAAAGGGGGATAGTGGCTTAGCTCTCACTGACAACAATATGAAGTTTTAGACTCGATATCTCCACGATTTGAAGACATGGAATAATGTCGGCTTGACTTTCAATCGTCTAAGATTAAATATTTGAGTTTACTCGATCTGTCTCAATGCAAGCCCGGATAATTAAATTGCTCAAGTGATAATATCTCTCAAAACTCTAGCATACCTAGGAACAGATTTCAAGGTGATTCAAAGAACCTTAAGAAGCTCCAACAGTCTTAGAAACTGAAGCGACTCTAATTTTAGTCTCATAAATAATGGCGATAGCCGAAGATACTCTATGGAAGATGATTGCAATGTACAAAAGAGATGGATAAAAAAATGTTGCTTTCAATTCGCCCAGTTAAACTTTTGCGAGTGCATGTCGTTCTATTACTCATACACCAATCACGACATTTTCTGAAATCGTTAATAACGACATGTCACTGATAGAAGGTTTATGAGAGAATTTCGAGGCTACTATAATTTTCTATTCAGTTTGTCTACCTAGGCTAAATAAATAAGCCTGACTACACCTCTCTTCTGGGTTGCTGAAACTCGGGATTAATTTGTTTATATAGACACGTTATGTCACACCTAGTGTTCAGTCTGTACCTTGGATTTGGAAAGATATTCATATCTCGTAAACACTTCTGTTTTCGACACCTGATAACCGGGAGAATATAATAGTCGGAAGCTTGAAATTGCTGTATTGTTGGGATGCTGGCTGTCCGGTAGGTATGCTCTTAGATTCAATACAAGGCGCTATGCTTTTTGTTCAATATGGAATTCGTATCAGGTTGGCTCACTACGGACATTTACAGATACCTCAACATCGGGACACATCATCTGTCCATCCGTTTTCTCTCACCTTAATCTAAAGCTACTATCAGGCTGGTTGAAATGCATATAGAAACTATTGGGTACAGAGAGATAAAGTTCCATCCCAGTGGTCTCCGCTCACAAGATACAAAGCACTCTCATTGTTATAGTGACCATATCACATTTGTAGACCACAGGCAGAACCAACAAAATCATTCGTTATGTCAAGACTCGGGCGGTAGTTTGAACGGCTCTCTGCACTAACATGCTGCTCAACAGTTGAGTTTCAAGGTCCGTGACGCAGTTCACCAAGGCTTTTACTCTAGACTTTTCCAATGCCACACAGATAGCTGATGTTGGGCAACTGTAATAAAACAGGCACAGCCGCGGCTATTCATCTAAGACAACTGCAATGCCCCTTCTCGCTTACTGTGCACCACCTCCTTAGACCGGGAAGCGGCATAAGTCAAAGTCTTCTCGCGAGCAATAGAATCGAAAAGAAAAGAAGTGGCTAGCTGGTGACGCGGATGAATTACGGGAGGGTAAGTCTGGACCATGACTTGAGGTTTGAACAGTATTATGCACTACTGCATCTTGATATGATGCATGCTATCTTAGCGGCTTTTTAAGTGCCTAATTATTGATTGGTTAGAGTACACCATATATGCCGTAGGCTGCGAGTACGTATTTGCCACGTGGCGGCGCCAGCTTGCAAGATAGTACACTAGAACCTGATCCAGCAAACGGTTTTTTTTTTTCTTTCGAGGTTCTACCCAAAGACTCAACACGGATGGCTCGGACCTTGAAACAATAACGAACAGCAACACCCCTAGTCGCGCGACGTGTAGTACCAGTGGGCCGATAATGACGGCAAATCTGTCCTAAGCCAGCCGATCGGGAATTTGGGGTGATTGAAGCGAGTTAGTGGGAGCGCAAACCACACAGTGACAGAATGTTAGTGGCGGTTGAACCATGATATGAGATGACGTCCGAGCGACTGCACCGGAAAACCGCCTCGTTTGGATAGTTCCGTTGCGAATCGGGACGCTGGATGAGATACGCCAAAGCCCGGTGGCTGATGTAGTATCTACACTAAAGTGATTCAAAGTCTTGTTTATGACTCAGATCCGTAGTGTATGCTAAAATGTGATTTGTGATAATATGCAATGCTATTGAACGGCGCGGCCGTGTGAGCCTCAAGGTGCGGGTCCGGTCCGCCGAGGGCGAGGCGACGTTGCCTCGCTGTGTGCCATCCATCAACCCGACAATTAGGGCGAGACCAATGACAGGACTACTCGGCCAAAGCGTAGAGTAACAGACGACTATACATAGTAAATGGCCACTGCACAACCCCTACCCCGACAGCTGACAAGGTAAAGAATCCAATTGGTCTAAGCTTGCAAAGATTTCGCTGTGCGGCTATAAAACATGAAAAATTTTCCATCTGTAAACAGCTTGAGATACCGTAATAAAAAAAATCAAAGCAACCGTCAGACGGAACCTTTCCCCGGAACGTGAGATCAAGCCTCATGGGCTAACCTAGCAAGGATGCGATTCATCCTTGCAGCGCACGCTTGTCTGGTTACCATGTCGGGTGAACCAGCCGTCAAAAAGGCTTGGCCATGACAAGGGGTCAAAATATTAGTGAGTACCTCCGATACTTTCGCTACTTGTGAAGGCAGTGTGAATAGCACTCGTGATTGTGCATGGAAACCGTATTCTTCTCATTGTACGTAGTATTTTCTGCTCCATGCACGGACTGGGACTGTTTCTTCAAGCTTCTACTGTAATATGAGGTCCCATCTAGCTGGGAGAATATGACGACTGGTTGGAGATTCTGGAATACTGTCAGGTGGGTCTATCTAAAGGAGTGCCATTTCGGAGTTTGAGCCGTAGTTTGGTAGGACTCCACCACCGTGGTATCAATGCAACTTTGTATGCTTCGAAACGTAGGGTAGTGTGGACTACCTGGTTATTATTACTCAGAAGAGATGATTTCATAAACCCTTTGAGTGTTCTAGGTAAGCTTTGAAGTACGACTTGTTTGATGTTCTACCACGAGAAACAATTCGGTATGTTCTGAACTATGCAAAGTTTTTCAATTAGCCGAAAGGAGACTGGGAGCCCTCACTGCTTGGTTTATCCAGCCTCTGGCTCTCTAAAATCGGCTCACCGGCGACCCAACATTCTGGATAGTTGTGGAGACGGAGTAGGTTGGCACCCACTGACAGTGTCACGGCGTCCAGGGTTGAAAAGTACTCTAGGAAGACTATGAGATTCTCCTCAATGGGTATACCTAGGTAGTCAGAACAACATCAATGCTGAACTTTCCGAATTCGGCTAGGACGGGAAAGGAAACAATAGTATCATGTCTGTCTCTCAAGTATTTACATCTACGCCGCCTATGCAAACGGGTTTAGGCACATAAACCACAATAAGGGATGAAATTGAGTCTAGAGTCTGGAAAATGGCAACATAAACGGTTGAGGCTCAGTCTCAAACATGTCTTAGAATTTAAATTTAAACGAATCATCAAGAAGAATGCGAATAGGTCCCGAGCTTTTGGGCAATGTCTTAAAGTCGTAGGACTTGGATGCGGTTAGTGTGACGACCCTACACTAGACATCGGGGTCTTTGGGCCGACCATAAGCAGCCTCATCCTAGGCCGTTGTCAGATTGATCTTGCGAATAGCCAGAATTTTTCAATAACATGAAATGGTCTTGGGCTTTCGCATAGAATTGTGGCCCTCGATGACAAATAACAACTATAGACTCTACACAAGCAACTGTAGCAATAATTTCTAACCAATGCTGAGCCCCTATCATGTCTTCTTATACTATCATGCAGAGGTGATCTTCTACCGTTTTCCAACTGCTCTGAGGATGTGTCAATACTGTGAGGTTGCAACCATAAGTCTTGTACGACGGGACCTTTGCAATGGTGTGAGAAATAGTAGACTACTCATCCACTAGATCCTTTCTCATGATCGTCTGAGAGATAGGCCTGCCCCTTGGAAATATTGAGACTCTGGTACCATGCTAGTGTCGGCGTCAAGTTGGATGCTACATAGGATCAACAAGGATTGTTACTAAGATTTTCAATCTCAAGTCCCTTTTGCCACATGGTTGACAGGTCAACTCTGAATCTGCAGCCGGATCCAACTACCAACCCCAGCTCAAAATTTTCTTCTACTGACGTGATTTACAAACCACACTACTCCTGCATACTGCATAAACGGTCAGCCTTGTAGCCTTGCAGTAGCTAGCTGTGGAGTCGTTACTCGGTAAGGACTCTCAAAGCAGTATTGAGATGAAGCAGCTCAAAAGGGTAAAGGTGATACTTCGGCTTGATTTGGTAAGACCCTGGATAAAATTTCGCCCCTTCTAGTGTAGGACTATGGCGACAATGATTTTCCAGGCGCTAGATCCAAGCTCTGGCCTTGTCAGGGTCCCTCGCGATTGATAACAATCGCCGGTACGGACACGGTTACAATGCGCAGTGCGTTGTATGTGAAAGGCTTCATCCAACAGGTTTAGATATTAGGGGCTGGAAGGATGTCTAGCATTCAATGGCATAGTAGACGTTCATAGATAGCTACTGCGGCACATAGATTGCAATATAAGTAACTTATGCTTTCAGCAGCTTAGGTGTCGTGTATCATGCCAAAATTTGGAAACTAAGAAGTGAAATGCACATTGTAAAGCTGCGATTTGAAGTGGATAACCATGTGGTCGACAAGCCGGAACGGTGGACCATTCTTACGGGGTCAACGGCCTCTTCTTGCATACTAGTTTGTACATTACACTAAGGTATGCGAGGGTATGCAGGGTATGGAAGGCCCGAGTCCACAATCCGTTTCTTGGAAACTAAACATCAGGGGTTCTGGTATATACCTAGTGTGGTATACGGCGGATCGGCGGATGAAGACGGGTGCACTTGAGCCTCAGAGTTTACCTTGTCTAACTGTAAGAAGGCATTACCTTCCGGGCTTGTGAATGGCTTCTCGTTGTTGCCGGCGACCTCGACAGGTATCAAATGAGTTGTGGAGCTCCAATATGGAGAGCACATTAGTCCAAGGTGAGGTATCCACATTCATACTACTAAGGTAGTGTAGTACAGTACGACACATGGTACACCTAGGTACTCTTAGCTAGTCGACCCCGACTAGGGACAGGTAACTTATTAGATACATACGTAAGATATTTCTGTCTACCAAAAGGTTTCTATCATACCGGTTATATGAGCGGCAAGCGTTGGGTCATTAGCATGCTCATATACAATACCTACGTCACAATAGAAAGCCTGGCCAAGAGACTTATGGGACAACCGAGTCGTGCTGATAAAGCATGTACCAGCGTCAAAAGTAGGTAGGTCCAATAGTAACCTTATCTCGGCGTAACTACCTTGTCAAAACTCATGAAAGGGGGTTATCCAAGAAACCGATCTGAAACAGCCCGCTTTTCCCACGCGTACCTACCCAGGTCAGTCAGTAGGTATGTACCTACCTACCGCATGTCACTCAGTATGTACACTAGGTACCTTTGGTATGTCTTTGGGAGATAACTTCCACCCCTACCCGGCCATCTGTTAGCGTTCTTCTAGAAGATCGGTGGAACAATTCTGGCAATTGCTTGAGCTTCGGCCTGCAATCTAAAAAAAGGGCTATGCAGACATGCTCTAACAACTACAAGTGCGTAGGTGTGTACATATGTACCTCCTTACACACATCAATGCGCAAATGTCGACACGCCTCACGTTGCGCACGGGCACTCAGGCCATGCCATTTGTGCCATTCGGCATGTGTTCTACCCTAGATACTCACAATTGTGTAGGCATTCGCTACGAACACGAGAGGTGAAATGAATGTTGCCAAGTCCGCAGCCTGCACCAAGCAAAGAGTGATGCCTCATGCCGCTGCCGAGTTGTGCTTGGGTTTACAGCATGCAGAACCTCAACTCCAGCTTCACCTCGTCAGCCTCTCTATGGTACACGATCGAGTTTGCTATTTGGTCACTCGTATGCCCGTCTTTTTCTGCTTCCCCGTCATCTACATCTTCCCCGCCCCCTCCATCTCTTGGGGCATGCATCACGACGTCACCAGTGAGTTGTCGGTATTAGGCGACAATGGGGCGTACGAGGCGGTTTAGTGCCCAAATGGTCGCATGAAACTCGACCTCACGGACTATTCGCCTGCGAGCTGAAACAAAGTCTTGATAATCCAAGAGATGTGCGTCTATCTTAATATTCTTGAGTCATGCGAACCTACGCTCGACTCCAATAATACTGTCGTCAACATCCAGCGTCTAACGCGCAGGCCGACAACCTCGCCAACGTAGCTTGTTTGGAAGCGGAGAATTTAAAAAAGCTGAGACGGGTTGTCCTGATTCTGCCTTGGTATACGCCAGGGGGCTAACTAACACCCGAGATTGATCCCCTCCATATAGCGTTCTAGCATCGTAATGGAACATCAAGACTAAATTGTCATGCAGTACGAGGTGCCGAGCTGCATGATCAGCTGATTACCGGCCGCGGCGCACCCCAGGATCTTAGCACCGGATGTTTACTGAATCGGAAGCACGATGAATCACTATATCATGTCGACACGAGGACGCACTTTCGGGCGTTATGTCACAGATCATCGGACATCGCGTCAAGCTGAATGTCGTCCAACGAGCATGGACCCGAGTGGCTAAAAAAGAAGACAAAGCCCCGAGTAGTATAATTCCGCTCTGGGCGCGTTCGCCCCGGTCATGTCGCATACCTGGGTACATAGTGTACACTGATATGTCGCTTCATTGGGGGGTGCGCAAACCCGGAAATGTAGTGTTAAGTGATGAGGCGATTCATGTGAGTTCCATGGCCTACCAGTCAAACGGCGAGGGTTAAGAAGGGGTAGCCGACTGGCTGAGATGTAATCAATCAAGTAGTTGTGGCTGTCCCGGCCTGGCGGTACCACCGATCGACCAATGCCTCTAAGTTCAGCCAAAATCAAGTCAGTTGCCGATAGGCTGGTAGATCATACCGCAACGCAATAGCCACTGTGTGTGATTCAGCCATACACTAATACGCTGAGACTAATGGATAGGTACCCTGGAAATAGCCGATAGTTGGTCGGGAGGTCAGCAAATGTAATGTGCCGCCTTACCCAGCTCTACAGCAGAGACACAACCACCTCTACAATGTTGGTCTTACTGCTGGTGGGATGTCGTAAGGCACCAAGTAACTCCCACCACTGCCACGACAGGACTACGCGCGTCTATCGTCGATGACTAGATATTTGTAATTTTGTAAGCTGGTAGCGCCTGGTTACAGCTCAGTACGAGCAAGAGCTGTGTACTGGTGGCCGTGGTGAACTTGGAAATCCGGGGGTAGGTAGGGTGATGGAGCCCTTATTTCTCGACTACCCTATCTAATACGTGGAGAGCTCACTTGCGAGCTTATTCATTTTCTCTGTTCCATCTAGCGCAGCTGCTTCGTCATTGTACCCCATGGTTTTTTGAAGCGTTCAACTGGCCACCCCCATAATGGCACTGACAACCGCGCCCGGATTTAAGGTGAGGTATCGTTTGTGGGGTTTTAGTATACAGTAGGGTTGGGCCCTTCGATTCGTTACAAGGTGCGCAATGGCAGTAAACGTGTGCGTTTTCCCGCCAGCTCATCGCCGTTGGCGTACACTATTGGGTGACGTTGATATTCCCTTGAAACGGCGATGCACGAAGACTTCCGAGCGCAGTACCATGCATAGAAACTTGATTATTGTGTATAGCTAGTTTATTATGATAATTTTTTTCTTTCTTTCTCACACTCATGGGGTCTCACTTCGGGACGTCGGTTTAGCTTGAAAAAGGCACCGCAGGCGGCTGAAAGGCTTCAAGCTGTGTCGTTCGCTTACGATATACCTGGCTTATGATCAGACCTGTCAGTTCCTCCAGAGCCGACGAGTCATTCTCCACGCACAGATTCACCATCCCAGCGATAGGCATGAATCAGCACCAAAGACAGGCGGACGGAAGGACAGGCGGAGCTGTCCGGGGCTATCATCTCGTCTACCCATGACCAACTGTCACTAGATTCGTCTCTAATCTCGCCGGCGCCAGCCTAGTTGTCGCGGCAGCGGTTGCTTGCTCTAAGCAGCCCACTATACCCAAAGCTGGGTTAGAATGGGCGAAGAAGGGGATTCGAGAAAAATTCTGTAGGTAAGAAGTCTTTCTAGTGCAAGGGGAAGATTGCCGGGTGGACCCAACGCGTCCCAAACGAAGATATAGCCTCGAGGATCTCCCTTGATATGAATGAGGAACCCTGGTTCTGCCCTGGCCCAGCGTTAAGGCCGAGCACATGGGAGACGCTAACGCTCTGTTTTAATTCACAGAGAGCTAGCCTGCACTAAAAGAAAAAAAAAAGGTTGAGAATGAGTAACGAGCGCGGACCTAATCTTACGCAGTACCCAGATAGTACAGTACTTACCAGCCTGCCACATAATTACCTAAGGCGCATACAGCAGATGTTCCCGTTGCACTAGCAGACACTCCGGTTATGAGACCTAGGCGCCGGCTATATGGAATGCCGGACACAGGGAGCTTTGACGGCGGGAAGTCCTCCGCTAGGTCGACTATTCTCTGGTGATATATTCCTAAGTTATCCGTGTAATCCCAATTTGAATTTGTTTATATCAAGTGGCGCAGCTTCGGTGTGCGCTCGGGTCTCTCGGAGCTATAGCATTACTCCATTGCTCAACAATCTTGTACGTTGAAATGTGTGGTCACGGAAGTTGGTGAGGTAGACACCGCCAACAGCGCCAGCACACCCTTTCTGTTTCTGCGACACACACCTCGCTTCATCGAGGTGAATAACTGCTCTATGTTATCTGCCGTTTACCGTAACAGTATTTAGTATCCCTTCACCGGATATACCTCCACGGGGAAAATGCAAGTCCGAGCAATGCAACGTGCGCTGACCTCGGAATAGTATTCACTTGGCTTGATGGACTATGCCTGCTTTGGAAATATGTTAAGTCGCAGGAACAAATGACAAGGGGGAGGGTGGGAGGAACAGAAAAAAAAAATTATTAAAAAACAGAGAAGAGAAATGGTAGGAAAAGTCATCGGACGAACCACAGCTGCATACGTGTTGATGGATGCACGCAGCAGCGCCATGAGAGGGTCGATGGCCACGACTGCTAGTAGTACAGCACGTATGTGGCGTGTTACAGCATCTTCATCGTCTCTTCTTCAGATACCGCGGTTGTAACCTATGCAGGTACAGATGGATCTATAATTATGAACTCAGACCGAGGACATCGAACACTACCACATGCCTACCTAGGTACCTAGGATAACGTGGTATTATGTGATGATGACATCAACCAACTCCAGCTTTTCAGCATGCAGGTGGTGCTCGATACCACGCAGTAGTGTACCACTGTACCAGTGTGTGAGTGCACAGCTGCAACGCGACCCTTGATCGCGGCAATGTCAATAGCGCCATGGTGACAACTGAGTAATGGTGAGGCTGAAGGTTACCTCTCTTGTATTAGTAGCATATGTAGGTATCGCAGGTGAGAGATCGATCCCTCAGGTATGATATCTATGTGATAGAATTGGCCCTGTCTAGGTTGCGCAAAGATGTTTTTTTTTTTTTTTTTCTCTTATTTTCTTACTACTTACCCGCATTATTTCCTCTCGTCTCCTCTTCTCGGCTCAGCCCGCGGGGGCATTTCCCAGTTTCGCCGTCACCGCATCTCTTTCCACCTACCTTAGAATGATGTCTGCCCGTCGGTGAGCTGGCTACGACTGCTGTTGCGGGCTAGGTACATGCATTTCATGGACAACGTGGTAGGTTGGGTTAGGTACCAAGCATCAGTACTAGTGGTTGCATGTTACAGCACCTAGGTAAGTCCCGACTGAGATAACGCACCTAATGCACGCTACCTACCTAAATTAGGACAAGGTCCAGAAGAAGAAAGCATCGGTGTAAGTACGTACCGAACATGTTTCCTGCACGGCCATGCACGCGGCTTTGCTTGACCGTCAATCCGCCCAGAGACACTGGAGCCCGGTCCCTGTCTCCGACACACGGCAAAGGGGACGGGAGAGGTAATAAGTAGCAGTATGTGGTGAAGCGTAGGTAGGTAGGTAGGTAAGTACCTAGGTAAGTGGGAAGGAAGGCAGGTATGTAATATTGCCAGTGTTGATCAAGTTAGATATTGTGTAATGCCTAAGTACGTACATACTTCAAGTAAGTACACGACGGAGTACAAGCAAGTACGCCCAGATCAAATGGGGGCGTAATGAAACGGGCTTGTAGGTGGTACAATATTAGCAGCAGTACCGACAGCAGAATGGTGGGCGCGCCGTACCGGAATGCCTCTCACATTATCTGGTGTCTATCATTGCTCTACACGCTAGAACGGGGTTTCCTGGCAATTGGGTCGGATTTTTGGATCTTTTGGCTTTTGCTCATTAGATTCGGCAAGTTTGAGAATAGACAGGCTTGTACACTCCATATACAGTGCCTAGGTACTTGCTACCCTAGATTCTGCCTAGGCTTACTCTGGATGCTCGCTGTCTCCCGCTTCCCAGTGTGCATCCTCTCCCATTTCACCAGGATCCTCTGGCAGGTGGGTACTTGTGGAGGTACATGTGCAAGTTGCAGGAACCCACAGTCAGCCCGTACCGCTGGCACCTGCAGGTACACTCGCCCTAGCAGATAGTGTAAGAGGAGGATCTGTGTACGTACACTACGTTTTCAGGCACCTTTTGCGATGACAATGTACACCAAGCGGGTCATTGAGCAGGACTTTGGTGTCAGGGTTCCTTACTGTATCCTTCCCAGCAGGCATCCCCAGCCATGTATACATGTACTACTAATCTCCTATACTTGGGTACATGGGTTGAGATAGGCTGTAGATGATGCTCTCTTGCTCGCCATGATTTTATTAGACGCACACTAGTAGTGTGCTGTACCTGCCGACCTACCAACCTGGCCCCAAGGTACCTTCCGCAGCTACCTCCTGTAGCTACCTGGACCCCGACAAAACGAGGTACCCTACAGGGCATGGCGTCCGGGTCCCATCTTTTTCCTATGACCCCCAGCTGGCGCCCCAGCGCTCAGGAACCAGGCGTGCTTGACTGACATGACAAGCTCCTGCTCTAGAGGCCATATAAGTTGAAATAACGGTCCTTTCCACTTCCTGACCTTCTCGAAAATCCTCAGCTCATCTCCCCTACCTGTCTCCTACCTACCTATACCACATACTCCAACATTGTATAATAATAACGCTCTTGCTCTTCCTCTTTGATACACCTGTCTTAAAGGTTCTCAGTACCTTGCTATAATTTCACGTTCCGCGGTCTTTATCCTGCATATCATTATTGCCTGCCTGCATTCCCGTCATTCCTCTTGTCTTGAGACCTTGACAAGAGAGAAACAAACAACGATAGGAGAAATCTCCGCCCAGCCGGCAGACTTCGCTGTTAACATCTACGCTTGTACTACTTGTTCCAGCGCGCAGATCTCTTTTAAGCGATTCGCCAGCCTGCATACCCCAGCCTCAGTTCGCATCTATACCTACAGGACATACAGGACTTATCCACTCGCAATCTCGTTACCGCGAAACAAGGGCTTATAATTCAATACTACGGTTTCCAAAACCCATAATATCTGGGCCTCCCGAAACCTGCGCGACATCCGTACTTCGACGACAGCCTTCAGCTTTCAGGCACGCCGCCAGAGACACAAAGGATTCAGGCTCCAGGCACAGGATATTATCTGTTTGTCTTGACTGCGCTTCAGCTTCAGTGCTGCAAGAGAACCGCTGCTTTCCAGCCTTCGCTTGGACTACCGCAACCGTCCATTCGCCGTCCTGCACTGCAACACACGGGATTGCTGTGATATATATAACATTTCCTGCCGTCATCTGCTTGACGTTTCGGTGCTGACCTCAGATATTATCTGCGCTCTCTCCAACCTGCGAACCCACCCGCAATAGCACCTAAGCCGAATTGATCACACTTTCATCTCATTCGACCAAAATCCCAAGCCTGTGGTATCATCGCCACGACTCTCTCACCCAATCGCGTACTTCATCCCACTACTAGATTACTTTTTTCGGTCTCTACTGTTCTGCCGCTGGACCCGGTCTGTGAAGAGTGAGTCAGACGCACACCCATCTATATACATATCTTACATGACCTTCGGTTATGTCCTGTTGCCTTGCACTCGCAGAGGAATTTCTAACCATCCATACATGAGATGGCAAGCTGGTGACTCGGCTTGCCGTCAGCATAATTTCATATATAAGCATGTATGCTGACTTGCAATTTTAAAATAGTCGTCGCTTCCCCCAGAAAATTTCAAAACCCAAAATCACAATGTCTAGAGAATCGCAAATGCTGAACATGGGCCGTGGCGCCTATGACACAACCGGTGTTCCCAAGCCGCCTCCTCGCCCCAAGCCGCAATAAGGGGTTTCGAGCTTATCAGAAAATTACCAACATTTTGATGGGATCGTTCCTTGAGATTGCTACCTCTCGGACAAGGCGTCCGCCATCCAAGCAATATCACCGCACTCCTAATGTGCATACCCAATGCACGGCGAAGCAGTCGATCTTGAGGGTTTCGCACTTAGCGACCCCGAACCCGCCAATGCACCTCAACTCCTATTGTACAACATTGCAAGCCCTGACTTTCAGCTCTGGCCTTTTTTTCGGACACTTTATTAATTTCACATCCTCAACACACGAGTGCACCCACGGAGAGCCCTTCTCTATTGCACTCCGGTCAATCAGCCTTGCTCGGGGATTTTATTTCGAATCCGGCGTTATTAGACGGTGCACGGTTTTCAGAGTCAGCGAACTCAGCAATTTGATTTTTGCATTGCGCTGAGTTATTAGAAACGCATGTCGTATTTGTCCTCATCCGAAGCAATTCAGGATCACAGATCAACACTGATCGAGACGAGGCTACAATTTCGCTACATGATTTTCTATCGGGCCATTTACGTTACCATAACATTCGAGGTTTATCACTACTGTGAGCGCTTTTGCTGCGGTGGTCGCCTTCACATATATCCACTTTAATCTCGGTCCGGCGTCATTGGCCAAAGTAAACACGATTTGGTTATCAGGAATGGGCAAAAATTTTGGGTTTGGCTGGGAAAAAGGAACAACTCGCATATAGACATTTGGGGTTTCTCATTTCTTTTGTTGTAAGCCCCTCGCGGGGACCCCTTGCAGGTGCGGTTAAGGCTTGTACTCATTGGATTTGGATCTGTCCTTCTGGACATTGTTTTCGCGCATGCTCAAAAACATGCGCTGCGCTTTTGGATCGATTTTTTCGAGGGTCTCAGCTATTCCTCAAGGGACGCGCTGGGCTGGAACCAGGTCGATAGAAGATACCCTGTCTTATTTAGACTGTACAGTACATCACAGAAGCATGATAGCTACACAGCGCCAGACACGATAGTTTTAACATGATGGATCATATTTCTCATCTCACTACCTTGTCTTTATCTGCACGCGGTATGAAAAAAGTAGATTTACCATATTATAGATCGAAAGGCACGAGATTCACGAACGAACTAAACATACGCGCTACTGCAAGCAAAGCCGGAGCGTCCTGGTCCTGTCCGGTGGCGGGGACCACGGCACAGGATCATATCGTTCTGACATGTCTTTATATATTTGCTTCTGCGATCTAGATTGAGGCGGTCTAGTATCTGGTCTGAGAACAGACACATGGTGCTCGGATACTGCACAAGTAAAATCGCTCGCTTGTGGGAATCGATCCCGTGCGCGGCCACCACAACCTTTCCTCAACATAAACAAAAACAACTGAGACAATCGCGGGGTTCGATCGATCACATTACTATCCATTTTCTACTGTTTGAGTCCATGCGGGGAGAGCTATTTCATTCTGCCAGAATCAACATTCCCCTTCACTATTTGCTTTTCTTTTTCTCGTATCATGCCTTGATCAACTTTACCTGTAGCGCCTAAATTTTGTTAATAGAGCCTACCGATATGGCCGCACGCTCAGGTCTTGAGCACTTATCTCGTCTTGCCACCCACTTGCCGGGCACCGCACGCCCAACATGACGAATCTGATGAAACTATGTTGCGTGTCGATGTGCGTGGATGGTAAGGATGAGGTAGGCTTAGCGGTTTTGCTGTCATGCCTCGCTTCCGCGATTGGACTGCACTGCCTAATCGCCAGTGCGGCGCTTGTCTCAGTCACGAATCTCTCTGTTCACCCTCCCTTCCCGAATATCTGGGTCTACTAATAGTTGCTGTGACATCAGACATAGCGTACGCATTAGTTTGTTTGAGTTGGTAGCAAATCACGTTTAGACATATACCCCAAAGCCTGTGGCGACGCAAAAGAAAAGGAAAAGAGACTTCGATTATGGTTTTGTTACGTTGTGATTTGCTGTCGCTGTTTTGATAGTGCAGAACTACCGACCAACAGGTAGCTGATCCGAATCAGAGGCCCACGACAAGGCCTTACCGGCAATGCAGCTCTTGCATATAACTTTGATCAGAGGCAAGCCGAATAGAGAAAACACACATCCAAACGCGTCCCTATTGGGTCGTGCTAAGCTGACTTTCTCGAACCCTTCTCCTGCGAGACTAATGCAAGCTCTAAAAATGGGGGAAGAGGCATGCGCGAGACAAGGTCTACTTACTCTAAGCATGTAATTGGTAAGTACCTACGCTAGCGTACCCATCTCGCCATGGTGATGCTCATCTGTGTCCACACTTACAGCGAACTACAGCGCAGTTGGCCCGGTTGTACTCGCCTAGCGTAATTCCAGTGCATTCACGGTTGCTGGGAACCGTCCCGACGGATCCCTACATCAGCATCCCCTGTCTAGCCCCAGCAGGCAAAACATTTCATATTTCCATGCACTACGAAATTTCACCACTGGGCCGAAAAAGGAACAGTGGCATCATTTCCAAGCTTCTACTCCGTCAGCAAACAGATCTGCAATTAGTGTTCGCAGGTCGTTCTGGCTACGCTAACAGAAATTGGGAAATGAAACCAACTTCGCTAGGATCGCCGGCAGCGAACCGCCCGAAGCCCAGCGTGGTTTAGTGCAGCTGTATCTTCTCATCTTCCAGATTCTTTCCTAGACGAGACGAGGAAAAGGGTTATAATATGCCATCATCGACTAATCAAGCGCGGAAAATCCGCCTGATTCCCCGTTTATTCCCTTTTCGCCTGTTTTCTTTTCCCGCACCCATTGCATCCAGAGATGGGAGGGATACGTGCTCAACTAGAATTGCCGAGGTGCTGGGAGCTGATGTGCGACCAGAAAGGCCAAACTGGACTCCAGTATGATGAATAGGGGGGGCCGGTAGGAGCAACCTCAGCTCGTATGCAACCGTCGACGTGATAAGGAGCTACCTACAGGATGCCGTCATTCACGCTGCATTCCTATCACACTATTACACGTGTAGTGGGTGGTGCAAATGGGAAGACGGGCAGAAACCGGGGTCGACTTGGTACTGTAAAAAGGTTCACGATCTAGGCAAGATGCGCTCAGTTGCATTGCATCCCTCCACACGTACTGTCTGGGTTGGTACCGCGCCTGTCCACCGTCGTAACATGCGTGCCTCGATTGAGCGCACGCAGAACGTACGGTATCGGGGCCCGTATCCAGACACGAGCCAGCCAGTCACCTATACTCAGAAAACTCGGTACCTTATGATCGATCATGCACATCATCATGTGCAGGCCTCGTCTCCCAGCTGCCGGCTGAAAACCCGATGCGACGTTGGCGCCTAGAAAATTACCTGTAGCTAAGGGATACCACGATATGGACACTAATTCCGGAGTCGCCTGCGGTATTGGGTCCGTCAACGCCATGTGCTGCGTTTGTTGGGCTGCGCTGCGCCGCATGCATGCTCGTGATGATGAAGAATGTTCCCCTGCAGTAGGTAGGTAACTCATCCAGATCCTACTGGCGCGTCGTGCTTTTTCGCTATACATTGCCATGAAAGGAGTACCAGGATGAGGCCGCCCAGGAGGGCGACTTGTGCCGAGAGCATCGCGTGCGCATCTTATTAGGTCTTGGCGAGTCACAACCGGGTCGCTATGATGCGCATCGAGCATTCAAATGAGTGAGGCTGTGAACAATATCGACACTCGCTACGGCAACAGCATACGCATACCGAAATACCAGTACTAGTATACAGATCGCGGTCCCGTCGTATCCCATCGCAGAAAGTCCTCGCCAGCCAAGACAGAGGAGCCTCCCCCGGCAGCAGCCGCAGTCCCACTAGAGAGCGAAAAACCACATGGCATGGCCACGACCCATTGTCCTTCGCAGTCTACTGTATTGTACCTACATAGGCGGCCTGCAGGCAAAAGATGGGGTGTGAGATAAAATAAAAATGGTCCCCGGGGGGGTTACAGCAGTGAACCCGACGACCCGAGGCAGACTTGTGCATACGTAGATGCAAAACATGATTGGCAGACGTAAATAACACGTATCATCCAACCAGAATTCAGGGTTTTCCCAAGGAAGACTTAAAAAAAAAGTAATACCTAAGAGCGAGTGAGGACGCGAATCGGACACTCCTCAGCATCTGTTACAGGGCTGCATTGCCAGGAATAATCTCGAATAATGTCAGCCAAGACCATTCCTCTGGCAAAATATTGACCGAGAAACTCGGCGACCACGTATCACGTATAGCCTGACTCGACTTACCAATACAATCTAATATACTATCTTATATCAGCCCCCCATAACCAAAAGTCCACTACCTACACAGCAAAGATGTGGATGGGCAAAACGTGAAACAAAATGACGAGAGAGCAGGCCGGTGGAGTGCAAGATGCAAGCAATCATCATCAAGAAGCAGTCAGCAGTCAAATCACTTGCTTGCCCGCAAAAAGCGCTGGTTGGTCTTTTCCCGAGGAATGTAGATACATTCGAAATACTCGCGCCATGATGGCTATCGTGTACAAGGCGTTGGGTCAGCTTCCTTTCTGGCGTAGTGCGTGTGCGACAGTCATTTCTTCAACGTCTTTCTCTCTTCCCCTTCCTTGTTTTCAACGCCGCTACACTACGTAATCCTCCAGCTAGCCCACTGCCTGGACGGCTCTATTTGCGAAGTGCCGCGAGCCCCCACGAGCAAAACGGCGATACTAGCTTGTACCCAATTAAGGCCGAAAAGTTAACGTGCGCCATGCGTTCTATGTGCCTGGAAGTCGAATCGTGTACAAAGACTTTTTGCCTCAAATTATCTGACGAGCAAGCCACTCAACTACTACCGAGTATATGCTGAGCCACTACCCCGAATGTCTACCTGCGCAGTCCTGTTCATCTTACGCCTATTACGTGTGCCCCGGACTCTCCCGGCGGTTGGTTGCCAATTGATCAGCACGAGGAGAAAAAGAGCGAGAGGAAAAGGGCAATGAGATCTTCGTCAACTTATTTCAGTGTGTACGCAGCTAACTTCTAAGTGGTGTAAAGCGCTTTCATCGCCGCGCAACCCCAGTAATCTCCGTCTGGCGTTGCACGGAATCTTAGGTCATATCTTCCCACCCTTCTTCTGCTTCTCTACGTGTTTCGCGGAGGGCGCCGCACTGAAGCATTCCTCTTATCACTTTTTCTTATTCTCTATTTAATACAGTAAAGAGAGAATGACAGATAACTTCATGCATTCTAGAACCACCAGGTTAGTCAAGCCAACACCCCAGGAGTCTTACTAGTCTAATAATAGCCCCACGTCCGTTATCTAACGGTATAATCATCGTATTACTTATAAAGTAGGTAACGCCATCATCAGACTATGCGCGGGATGCCCAGTAGACAGGATCTCGTCTAATCTGGTAGTCTAACTACTTACCAGCAAACCGCGCATGCGCGATGATTGGCAGATCGTCCCTTTTTGAAACGGGAGCTGCGAAACGTCACAACCACGTGCGAGTGTGGCCCTAGTGTACCCCAAAGCCATGACATATACACTGCTGTTCTGCATATCAAAAGAGGCGGGTGAGCTAGGCGATATCGAGCAGGTGACTCTGTTTGATGTCCCCTTTCGGTCACCTGTTCGGGTCTGTCGATCAACATTCGCGTGGGAGGTTCAACCCCCCGGCTTAGCTTCCACGACCCTGGAAAACCGTAGTACGTACAGTAGGTAGACGACTTTTTTGAGGCTTTTCGTTTTGTTGAGCTTCTCGCCGTGTACTCTACACTATGCACACCACATGTCTATTCTGCTGACGTGGGTTGGCTCCTTATCTTCTCTACTGAGTTGGCTCACTGCAGAATCAGAAAGCTGCGTAACAAGAGTTTCATTTGCATTATACCTGGCTGCAAGGAACCATGCCCATGTTTCTTTCTGTTGTTCTTTGCCTATCCAGCGTTACAATATGTTGTGCTGTGCCTCCTTTTTCCCGCCGTCACATGGTCTTCAGGGGAACCGCGACTCGAGATTCAGTGAGTGGTACGGACGAAAATGAATCCAGGGAGTGTCGGGTGTCGATTTCCCTTCTCCTCCCCAGTCCGCATCGTCTTCGTCTCGTTTGAGCCATGATGCCCAACGGTCCGTTGGCCTTATGTTTCGCGCGAGGGTCCAGACGTCGGACAAACCTTCGTGGCGGGCGAGAATAACGTCCGCATCCAGTTGTGCCACGGTCAACATCCCAGTCTCTCTGCTCCTTGTGTGCCGCAATGGTATTCTCGGTCCACTTGTTCACGTCCTCGCGTGACACTGACGCTTGCTCGTCTCGAATTCCGTAGGTAGCCCTCGCGGCACACCACATCGGATTGCCATACCATCGGGTCCTGGGTTCGGGGTACTGCTCCAAGAGCGGGGGTTCATTTCATGCAAGTCTTTCGATTTTTTCCCTCTTCGGGATATATACCACATGCAGAGACCCGGGATCATGAGACCTCTTTTATAGGCTGCGCGGCCCCTACCCTCGAGTGTCGGGTTGGGATATGATAGTGTGTGTGCTCCTTAGTTTAGATTTGGAAACTCGTAAGAAGCCGGTCTTGTGTATCGACTGGCGCTTCGCTGGTCATACGCACGAGCTAACCTGAGCCGAGGTCCGTCCGGTGGCTTTCTTCATCGGTTGCTTGTAAGCTCCGGTGGTGGTTGTCAGATTATCGGCCTTGTTGCTATTTCCGGCTTGCAGAGTCTCACCGGTACGATATTGCCCGATCATCAATCACCTACAAATCCCTCTTTTTCCGCTTTCTTATGCAATTGGTCGATTTTATGCCAAATTACTTGTTACTTGCGCAGGACGCGTATACGCTCTTCGAGGCTACTATCTGTTCCCAGCTCTAGGGTTCCAAATTTTGCTAAGGTTCTCTGACAGAATGTTGTTATGACTTGTAACTAAATAAGGTGAAGAGTAATTCAAAGATGCATTAAAAGCATGTAGTTCTCGCCTATGAATAATAACCCCATGAAACTATGCGAGTTTGATTTATCAGATAAACATCATTATTTCATCCATCTTATTAGATTCTCAGCCAACATCCAGCTACAAACACTTTCATGCAGATGCCAATTAGACCTACTGCATAAGCACACGAGGGCAGCGTTTCCACCATCCGCTCTAGGTCAATCACCGCTTCCAGGTCTGTTCGCATCGCCTAACGTGAGGTTCCGACGAAATTTGGGCTGGACAGTTGTCGTGGAAGGAAGTTCTATAATGCCACCGAATTACATGAGAAATGATATTTATTTTGTGGTAGGATCTTAGCCCTAGATCAATTTCATTGTGTTACAACATATTGTTTCACATGAACCTCATCCATAACAGAGCATCTCGGTAATAGACGAGATACTTGGTGAGCGGGCATCTCCCGGTCCATGAAGCCGTCGCTGCGTGTTGGGAGTTGCAATATGCGAAATTTAATATTGTACAGGCCACCATCGAGACTATTCATTCACGTCAATAGGCATACAACTATTATACCAAATTGAAGCTTGATGTATCTCTCAACAATTTCAGTTTCTATCTATCCTCAGACCTTTAGCCAAACGCATACATCTAATACTATACTGTTACTTATTAATTTATAAGTTACCATTCATGTTCAGTGTTATGCGTTTGGAGGGGGGGGGGGTGCACGTGC